>PVJA010016692.1:0-28845 GCA_004027025.1 Myocastor coypus
AATGCTTCTTTATAATAAGCCTATGAGAATGCTAATGATGAATGTATAAGAGTGTTAGCTTTGGTACTTCCTACAAAAATTTATCTGATTATATTCATGCATGTGAAAATATTGGTTCCACCACCCACATTTCTGTTCTCATGGCACAGGCTATATATCAACATTTTGTTAATAAATTTGATATGGTTACATGTTTAAAAAAAAAAAAAAAAAAAAAAAAAAAAAAGAATATGGTATTAATGATGGGTATGATGGCACATACTTCTAATCCCAGCACTTAGAAGGCTAAGGCAGAAGAATTTTTTTTTCTTTCTTTTTTCCCCCCCCAGAACTGGCGGTTGAATTCAGGCCCTTGCACTTGCCAGGCAAGCACTTATTCTACTGAACTATCTCCTCAGCTGTAAGGCAGAAGAATTGCTGTGAGTCTGCACATAGCAAGAACCGGTCTCAAAGCAAAAAATCACATTAAGGGGAAAAATATACATGTTTAGTAACAATTCAACTGAAAGCGAATGATAAGAAGCAGCTCTTTTATGACAGGGTTTCACTGTGCAACTATACTTTTTATGTCCTTTAAATGACAGGGCTGGGGACATAGCTCATCAGCAATAAGCACCTGCCTGGCAAGCACAAAGTCCCAAAGTCCCCGGTACAGCAAATACATGACTAAACACAAAAAAGCATGCCTATGAGTGGTACTGTTCACTAAATGTCCATTTGTCCAACTTACCTTGCTCCTTAGCAACCTCAGGCAAGTATGTGGCTGTACGTTTGACGCCCTTCTCATTGATAAATTCAATTCGAATTCCATGGACCCCTACCTACAGAGACAGACACAACACAGTAAATGACATTTAGTTATTTTAATGGAACTGCACATCTAAACTGACCCTGTCCTCTGATTAGTTTGACCCATGGCTGAGAAGAGCAGAACTTGCTGTTCATGATTCTCAGGGGTAAAGGGCAAGAAAGCTCAGCTCAGGGAAAGGTTGAATACATGTATGGTTACCTCCCTGAGAATATGAAGGCTATAGAAATAAATTCTTAAATAGTTTACTCAATAATTTTGAGCATATTAACCTATTTCATAAATACGCATCTATTTATCACAAGGGTTTTAATGAGCTCATGATTTTTGTTTTTCTTGAGACAGAGTCTCACTCTGTAGTGCAGGCTAGCCTTAAACTCACTATGTAGCCCAGGCTGGCCTCAAACTTGCAGTGATCCTCCTGCCTCAGTTTCCACAGTGAAATTAGAAGTGTGTGCCACCATGCCCAGACTTAGTTCATGACTCTTGGCACCTGATTCCTACTAAAAACCTGTCCTTAAGGCATGTCAAGAAGGACCTATACTATTTTATGTTATGTTGTATTTATTAGCCATAGAGGGAGCAGAGGAGACTGCAAAGAAATGGAAAACAAAGCTTCTGTATTTCTCCCCACTGCTAGCAGACTGGTACCTGTGACCTGGCTCGCCTACAGTGGTACTCAGTCCCCACACCTTAGGCCCTCTCTCTGGGAGGAGACATTGCCGTGTACTAACCCGAACCCAAACGCAACGAGTTGCAGAGTTCCAAATGCAGCTGCTCTCACCTCCCAGTCCAGGTAATCACTGGCATCCTCAAAGTTAGTAAGGAGGGAGACAGAGCAGAAAAGTTTAGGCAGCTCCTCTCGGGTCAGGGGGGGAAATCGGCTGTCCTTAAGTGCACTGCAGGGGGACACAAAATGTAAGTAAGGCTGCTCCTAGTCAGGAGTCAAGATCCCATGCCAGAGCCCGTACAGCTATGAATTCCCTTTTTTAGCATTAGAATTGAACTCAGGACCTCATGCTTGCCAGGCAGAGGAGCACTGCTGAGCTATATCCCCAGCTATGAATCCTTAAATATGCAAAATGTATCTGTTATCCACTAAATACCACAGGGTACCATCTGTGATTCTATTCACTGCATAGATGGGCACTGATAAGTGACTACCAGATTAAAGTGCTCACGCGTCCTGATTGTCACAAAGAGAATGCTCAGAATGCATCACTTAGAAGAAATGAGGTCAGGTGGGTATTTCTTCCACATCTAACCAGTTTACATATAGTCTTAATGTCTGGTGTCAGTACCTGGTTAATGTGTATTCCCTGAGTCCTGAGTGAAGATTCATGGCTGAGAAGGTCCCAATGCAGCCACGAAGCCGCTTGTCCCGCCCTGTCTTCCATGTCACAAAGAGTGGACTGAAAAAAGAAAAACATGAAACATTCTCTAGCCCCAAATTAATAACGGGTAATGTTCCTCTTCATCTGTCGGTTGCTCAAAAAAATGGTATGATTTGTAGCTACCCAAAGAACTCCAGAAGTTGCTTGGCAGTGGCTAGAAACAGAAAAGCCCCTCTCTTCAAAGGCCGTTGGTGTAGCCTTTCCAAAGCGCTACAGTGAAGCTCTCATGGACGCTGGTACCACGTTCATGTGCTGCTCTTCTTCATTACTCAGGACTCAACTCTTTCTTCTAAGTCTTCTCTCTTTACTTTTAGGTAGCCATACTATCCAGCTCTACCCTTCTTGGCAACATTCCTTATAAGAGTATTTCCATATCTAAGAGTCTGGGAGCATTCTCTACAAGCCCACATTGTTCCCATAATTACAACTGCCCCTAGCAGCTACAAATATTTCTTGCTCACAAGTTTTTCATGAAAGAAAAATAATGCCTTCTCAAAAAAATGTATTAGGCAGAAGTCAATTCTGTTTCTAGGCCAAAGTTATGCTTTAAGTTCCATCAGGCTGACAGAGACAAAATTTTTACAAAGTGGGTTATCTCCTCTTTCCAAGATCCCTCCACACCCCTAACAACCTTAACTTTTAGCTTCTCTTCTCTCTTGTTTAGGGGGTGGGTGGGGGATGGGAGATTTTATTTTATTTTATTTTTGCTACATAGGGCTTTGCTACACTGTCAAGGCTGATCTCATATTTGTGACTATCTCCCTGCCTCAGCCATCCAAGTGCTCAGATTACAGGTGTGCACCACTGTTCCCAGCCACTTCTCAGTTTCTTGAGTAAATCACTACTCACAGACAATACTCAAAGTTATCTACCTGTTTGATCACTGTTACAAAAGGCTGCTAGCATATCTCTCAGCTAGTCACAGTTCCTTCAAATAAAGTACCCACACCTAGCTAAATATGCCAATGTGTACCTACAACCCAAGCACTCTAAAAGGCTGATGTAGGAGGACTTCAAGTTGAGGCCCAACTTTAGGCAACTCAGATCCTGTCTCAAAATTTAAAAAAAATTTTTTAAAAAGGCATAGAGAAAAAGAAAAAAAAAAAAAACACTTGGGAGGCTGAGGCAGGAGGATCGGTGTTTCTTTCTGTATTAGTCTTTTGTTGAACAACACAGTATATACACTGTTGTGTTAGCTTTTTCTTTTTTTGCTGTGGTTGATATACTTTTTTTTTTTTTTTTTTTTGTCTTTTTGAGACAGGGTCTCACTATGCAGTTGAGGCTGGCCTTGAGCTCACTTTTGTAGCCCAGGCTGGTCTCGAACTCGCACCGATCCTCCTGCCTCCGCCTCCCGAGTGCTGGGATTACAGGCGTACGCCACCACGCCCGGCTGTGGTTGATATACTTTTAACATAGTATCTATCTACTAAACATAATGGTGGTGTGGTGGTGCATGCCTGTAGTAATCCCAGCACTTAGGAGGCTGAGGCAGGAGGATCAGTGTGAGTTCAAGACCAGCCTAGGCTAGAAAAGTGAGCTCAAGGCCAGCCTCAACTGCATAGTGAGACCCTGTTTCAAAAAAGACAAAAAAAAAAAGTTGTAGGGATGTAGTTCAGTGTGAAGGCCCTGAATTCAAATGCTAGTGTTACACAAAGCAAAACACCTGTCCAGGAGGCTGGCAGGATGGCTCAGCAGTCTAAAGCGCCTGCTTAGGAAAGCTTAGGCAGGCCACAGGGACCGTGGTTCAATCTCCGCACCGTGTGCTGTGCCAGCACTGCCCCCAGGGCAGGCTGAGCTGGCCATTTAAAAAAAAACAAAAAACCAGCTGTACAATATCAACCAAAGCTACTGCTCCCCAAAACTTTACAGGTTCTTTCACTACCCACAGGATGAATCTACAAAGTCCTGAATACAAGAGCCTAAACCAGTGATTTCAAGGCTTTTACAACTCTGAAAGATACAAACAGCCAATGGCAGCACACATGCCATAGGTTCTGAACCCTAGCCACTCATGCCAAAGTTATCACCTGTTCCTTTATTTACTTACTTAGTTATTTTCTACCTGTTCCTTTAAAACAAACCCTTTGCTGTACAGGATCCCTAGATTTTGACCTGGCTTAGAATCCTCCTCTGTTCAACTGTAAGTTTTCTGATCACGGCAGCACGTGGCAACAGTACCTCAAATTAAGTCAGCCTGTTTCTCCATTTCCTTTCCTCAGACACACTCACACAGAGAAATTCCCCCTAGGCTAGTTAGCAATGTGTGACAAGTCAGCGCAATGCCAAGTACCCTGGGGCAAGGACCTTATCTATACACTCCCTCATACTTGTCCAGAGCTCTGCACAGCCATTAGGGTATCAACTGAGACAGGAATAATCTTAGGTCAATGAGTGCTCCAAAAGCACTCCTGCCAAAAACAAAATCAAATGCAACAGTGTTCTTGAAAGCCAGCTGAGAACTGCTTCCAAGAGATGCACTACTTTTACATGTATTTCATGGACACCTTTTAAAAGTCAGAGAAAAGGCAGTAGGGTCTTGAAATAAAAACAATACTGCTAATACAGACTTTTCTTTATGGGCTATCAGCAACTCTACTCTATATTTACCAGAGATTCCCGATTAGCAGAATGGAGGTGATCCTCATTAAAGCATTAACTTACACTACTACCACTACCAAAAAAATCCAAAATCAACCAAAACAAAGAGCAAAAGCAGCTCCCAATGACAGAGAGCTCTTTATCTCCCTCCTGGCTTCAGACTTCACCCGTCACAAATCATGTGAACTTCAATATTACTTAAGTGCCCAACAGTGTGGTTAAATGACCTATTACCACATGAACCAGAATTTCCTGACCCCCAGATTAGCTATGTGTGTCCTCTAAACATAACCCAGCCAGCACCTCCCCCTACTGAACCCACTGAATGATCTAAGGAGCACCTGATTGCGTCTCCTCACTCTGCTCAAGCTATGTTCAAGCTTAATCAGCAGTGGGCTCGTGAGACGAATGCCCTCAGAAAGCTGCACTGCGCCCTTCACATGGTCCCCATGCTCCCTTTACTCACTAGGGGTCATTGGTGAATCTAGGAAGTCGTGGCTGTGGGAAGCCATAGAGGTGACAGTAGAGTACATCAAAGCAGTAGCAGCACATCTCTGCGGTCACCACCAAATTCTTTGTGGCATTGGCAGTTCCATTGGGCCGGGGAAGAGGGCTCAGCGCTCCCGATGTAGGATTCATCCGTGTGATGGGAGAGTTTCCAGGTCCCAGAGTTAAGTCCGACACGTTCTCCCGTCCACTGCTGTTGTCCACATGCTGGTGGTTTTGAAGAGGTCCTGAACTAGCGCTGGGGACAGTAGTGGACTGGCTTCCGTGACTGTGCGTCCCACTTGCAGACAATTTGGGCTTCTTGACCCCACAACAACCTGCTGCCAACCTGGGCTCGAGTGGAGGAACACAACGTCTCTTTCCCATCCTGACTTGGTGCTTGTGGTCTGGAATGCTGCAGAACCCTAACCCAAAAGAGAAAGATTAAGTGCTGACTTGAATGGTTAAAAGGACAAGGTGGCACACATCTGTAGCCCCAGTATTCTGGCAAGCTAAGCAAGGACTGAAAGTCTGAGCATAACCCAAATAATTAGGGAGACCCTCAAATAAAAAAATAGGACTGGAGATGCTGCTCAGCTATGAAGATTCTGGGTTCAATACCCATTTCTGGAAAAAGGGAAAAGAAAACAAAGAACAATAATCAGAAAAAGATGTACACAGACCAGGTAAACATCAAACTATCTTTCCTACTCAAACCTCTGGGTTTGTGATCCTAGGATTACAGTAACAAAACAGTGGCAGAACAGGGCTGTAAGAGCCCTCAAACTAGATTCCTAAGTTTTCAGTTTTTCTAAGGGAAACTATGAAATCTTGTACAGAGGGGCTGTACAGACACCTTGTACAGAGATAACTCTGTAGAATAAGCACTTGCTTGGCAAGTGCAAGGGCCTGAGTTCAATCCCTGGTTCTACAAAACAAAAAACAACAAAAATTTTGAACAGGGGGTTAAATATAGGCCTTTTGGACTGAGCTAGATACCCAGCACTTTTAATGTGGCTTAACTGAGGACAGGGTCTTGCTGAGATCCTCAACTGCTAGGTTCATCAACTTTTCTTTTGGGTAGAGAATATATATATATATATATGTATATATATATATATATATATATATATGTATGTGTATATATATATATACGCGTATATATATATATATGTATATTTCTCTTTTTGAGACAGGGTCTCACTATGCAGTTCAGGCTGGCCTTGAGCTCACTTTTTGTAGCCCAGGCTGGTGTCTAACTCACACAGATCCTCCTACCTCAGTCTCCCGAGTGCTGGGATTACAGGCGTGTGCCACCACGCCCGGCTGGGTACAGAATATTGAACTCAGAACTTTGTGCTTGCCAGGCAGGTGCTTGTGCCATTGAGCTGTATCAGTCATCCTCAATTTTTTAAATACTCCTGTCTCTGTGCCTGCCCCTAACCCCTCGGACTCAGGTTGCTTTCTCTACCTTTTTTACAGGCTTCGCATTGAATCATCTTATTTTTAAAGAATTTTAGAGGTATTTTCAAGCTTTTCCTTGTTAACCACATCTCCTCTGCATTTTCCTCATCTCTAACTTAAATCTGTGGTACTTCACATGTAGACAGGAGTGAGGATGAAAAGCAGTTAGCTGTCACTGTGAAAAGGGTGCCCCTTCTGAGCTCCCCCAGCTTCGAAGTCACCTGTTTACAGCCCTTCCCTCATACTCTTTTATTCCCCTCTGAACTCAAAATTTCTATGCTTCTGTACCTTTTCAAGACCCTATTCAAAAATTGCAACCAGGCAACCTTTACCCACACAAATAGCCCAAGCTTCACAGTCCTTTTGTGAGGTAGCCATTTCTGCCCTGTCATAGTCTAGGAAGCACAAAGCCAGCCAGCTTTACAAAATGTGTACCACATGGGCAAGGGGAAGCCACAGCAGCCCACATGAGGGTATAAAGGGGAGGAAGGGATACATATGTGCATGTCTTTTGTGTGTATATGTGGTGGTTTGTTTTTGAACCCAGGTCCTTCACATTGCTAACCTTTTTTTAAAATTTTGAGACAGTGCCTAAGTTGCTAAAATGCCCCTAAGTAGGTTCAAAGTTGCAATTCTGTCTCAGTGTCTCAATGTGCTAGGATTATAGAAATACACTACCCTGCCCAGCTAGACCTTATGCTTTTTAAGAAAAAAGTAAAACTATATTCTATTTAGGTATGGTGGTGTATGCCTATAATCCCAGTTCTCTGAGAAGGCTAATTCAGGAGAATCTTTAAGCCAGCTTAGACAACTTTGAAATGTAGGGAAACACAATCTCAAAAAGGAAGAAAATAAAAACAAAAAAATCAAACAACAACAACAAAAAAATCCCACAGTGCTCATGATATAGGTCAGAGCAAACATCCTGAGTCCAATCCCCACACTGCATCTCCAAAATCCCTTTTTAAAATTTATTTTTATTTTATTTTTTTCTTGTTTCAGAACTTTTGTTTATTTATTTATTTTTATGGCGGCTCAGCCTGCCCTGAGGGCAGGGCTGGCGCAACATGTGGTGCTGGGGATTGAACGGTGGTCCCTGCAGCCGCCCAAGCTTTCCTAAGCAGGCGCTTTACACCACTGAGCCATCCTGCCGGGCCCAAAATCCCCTCTCTTATTAAAAGTAATGAAAAGTCAAAAAAAAAGAAAAAAAAAAGAAAAAAAAAATCCCCTTTCTCAACAAATCAGGAAGCCAGGTGTGGTGGCTCACGCCTGTAATCCCAGCACTTGGGAGGCTGAGGCAGGAGGATTGGTGTGAGTTCAAGACCAGCCTGGGCTACAAAAGTGAGCTCAAGGCCAGCCTCAACTGCATAGTGAGACCCTGTCTCAAAAAGACCAAAAAAAAAAAAAAAAAAAAAAATCAGGAAAAGTAAGCCCTAGTTATTTCAATGTTAATACCAAATATATAGGGTGTGATGGTGTTCCCCTATAATCCCAGTATTCAGGAGACTGAGCTAGGAGGATTGCTGAGAGTTTAAGGCCAGCCTGGGCTACTTAGTAAGACCCTGTCTGACTTGAACCAGGGCTATAACTCACTGGCACAAGTGCATGCTTGGAAAGTGTAAGGTCCCTGAGTTCTATCCCTGGTGCTGAAGGAGGAAAAAACCCTGCTAACGTGAAAGAAAATTGTGGGTTTTTTTCCCCAAGATACTATAGATGTAAGCATTTTGGTATATGTATTATCTTATCTGTTTTCCTATTATTTAGATGCGTAGCACTATACGTTTTTAGTTTGTTGCTCAGGCTGACAGCTGGGCTCAAGCAAGCCCCCTGCCTCAACTTCCCAATTTCCTGGGCCTCTCCAACTATAACTGTATGTATGTATGTATGTATGTATGTATGTATGTATGATGTATTTATTTATTTATATTTTTTAGGGCCAGGGATCAACTCAGGGCCTCATCTATGCTAGGTACCCATTCATCCACTGAGCTGCACCCTGAGCCCTGTACACTTTTTTTTTTTTTTTTTGGGGGGGGGCAAATTCTACAACAGTATTTTGGTTGTAAATAATTTATCCCTTCAATTTGAATGAGATAAGATTTTAGTAAATATTATTGTAGTAGGTCAGAGAGATAGCTTGGTGGTCTAAGAGTCTGCCTCTCAAGCAAAAGAACCCAGGTTTGATCTCTGGTACTGCATGCCATGCCGAGTGGCCACCAAAACTGGACATGGTGGTACACATTTGTAAATCCTAGGGCTGGAGAGGATGAGACTGGTGAAATCAGGGAGTCTGAGCTGAATCTGAGTCTAAGCTGTGTCAAGACCCTGCACTAATCTGAAGTGCCTGCTTAGGCAAGCTTAGGCAACTGCAGGGACTGTGGTTCCATCTCTGATACCACATGCTGCACCAGCCCCACCCCCAGGGTGGGGTGGGCTGGTTATAATATCAATAAATATATAAAGTTAAAAAAAATTTTTTTAAAGATTAAATTCCTTTCATTTGGGGCTGGGGAGATAGCTCCATGGCACAAGTGCCTGCCTGACAAGTGCAAGGTCAGAGTTCAACCGCCCCCCCAAAGGACCCTGCACCAAATAAATAAATAAATAAATAAATAAATAAATGAATGATTAAAGAATTTGTAAAGAGGCCAGGGAATAGCTCAGGGGCACAAGTGCCTGCCTGGCAAGTGCAAGGTCCTAAATTCAATCCCCAGTTGGGGATTGGGGGGGAAAGGGAATAATAAAATAAATAAAAATACAAAATTTGTAAAAAAAAAAAAAAGAAAAAAAAAAGTGAGACACAGTTTTACTATGGCTGGTTTAAAACTCACTATGTAACCCAGGCTGCCCTCTTTAACCCACGGTGATTCCCCTGACTCGGCCTCTGAGAGTGCTGGGATTATAAGAATACAGCATTATTCCTGGTTTGTAAGAATTATTTATGTGGTTCACATATGCATATCCTTGACAAAAAACACATCTTGGGCTCTTCTGAGTGAAATGAAAGTTGTTTTAGCCAAGGAATAATACTTGGTGGAATTCAGTATCTGGCTTAAAACAGGCTTGTTAGCCGGGCGTGGTGGCTCACACCTGTAATCCCAACACTTGGGAGGCTGAGGCAGGAGGTTTGGTGTGAGTTCCAGACCGGCCTGGGCTATGAAAGTAAGCCCAAGGGCAGCCTGAACTGCATAGCGAGACCCTGCCTCAAAAAGACAAAAAACAAAACAAACAAACAAAAAACAGGCTTCTTAAAAAAGAAACAAAAAACAGGCTTCTTTTTGAGATTTCTACACTTGATATGGTAAAACCAGACAAAGTATTACTGATTATGTACATCACTGTAGACTATTTTCTTTTTTTTTGTATTTTAGGGAAGGATCTACAGGGTGTTCAGAGTCTCACTATTAGATCAGACTCATAGTGATCCACTGTCTACAGCCTCCTAAGAGCTGAGATCACAGGAGTGTGCCACCAAGCCCAGTCTCAATTTCTGTCTCAACATGCCCCAGGGGGGTGGGGTCAGCCCTGCAGGCCCCAAGGAATCCATCCCCACACCCTGAGCCTGCTTGCAGGCACTTTAATCTGCTGAGCTATATGTGTACACTTTCTAAGTGTGAATACACTTACTTGTCTTACTTACACAGCTAAGAAGGAGCAGGAGTTTTGGTTAAAAATATTGCCTCGAAAGCCTGAGTTCAAAATTGTCTAAAATTGTCTCCTCTATTATGTCAGACTATTTGCGCCTTGGGCAGCTGGGAGAAAGAATTTTATAAAGGCCTGAAGCAGGGCCTGACACGTGGTAAGGTCAGCACCCTCTCACAGGAGGGAAGCATCTGGACAACCAAGACAAGCCCTGTGCTTGGGGATTGCAGCAGGGTTTGTATGGCATAGGATACAGTTAAGGATTCCACTGAATCTTCTAACCCTTCAGCCTGGTAGTCTACATTATCATGATTTTATAGAGGGACTGCAGGACAAGAAGTAAGAAACCTGCCCAGAGTCACACTGCCTTTAAGTGGCAGGCCTATGATTTGAATCATAGTCTGTCTCACCAAGCCACACAGAAAATGAGACCTGCCAGGACAATAACCACTACTGGGTTCAGTCCTTCCCCTAAGGGCACATCAGTCCTTCCCCTAAGGGCACAACCTCCTCTCCCTCCCCATAAAAGGGCTGGGTCTGGCAGTGCAGCCAGTAATCCTGGCTCCCAGCCCTTGAGAGCCTGACACATGAGGACCCCTATGAGTTTGAGGCCATCCTGGGTGGGACCCTATGCCAAAAAACAAAAATCAATTACATTCTGGGATGTACAGTACAAAAACCCCTCAAATCACTATACAGAAGCTTGCCAACAAAAGCAAGTAGGAGAAAAGTGTATCAAAATCCAAAGCCCAAAGTCAACACTTTAGCCATCACCCAGAAAATGATAAAACACTGCCCCCATTCCTATCAATAGAGTCCACAATGGGTGCTGCTGGCCACAGCTCTCACCTGTTTACCTCGCACTTAACTATGGGCCACATGCAGGTTTAAGGTACACATCAGGATGAAACAGCAGGACTAATCCAAAAATCTGGCAGTCAGCAAGGGCAATGGAGTTCAGAGGTGCTGCCTCTGAATTCGAAGAATGGGATGAAACATTAAGATTTTAAAAAGATCTGTGATTTTCATTATACCAAACCATACCTGAAAGAAAAGCCAAATGTCACAAAACAACTCAGTTGTTCCTCACTTAGCAATCTGACTAGCGTAAGAGCCTACAGCAGAGCAACACAGGAGGCTTTCAAAGCACATGGGTAGGGCTGGCCAGACAGCTCAGCAGATTAAAGTTCCTGCTTAGGCAGATGCAGGTACAGGGCTCGATCCCAGCATCCTGCTGGCTCCACCAAGAGCACCCAGAGACATTGAATGAGATGGGGCATGGTGATACAGTGCCTATAATTCCAGCCCCTGGGAGGCCGGAAACACAAGGATCACTACAAGTCTGATCTGCGCTGTGACCCCTGTAGAACCTGTACTAAATCTATTAAACAAACAAAAAGCACATAGGTATCGGGTGTAGTGGTGCACTCCTGTAATCCCAGCACTTGCGAGGCTGAGGAAGGACGATTGGTGTGAGTTCAAGACCAGTCTAGGCTACAGAAGTGAGTTCAAGGCCAGCCTGAACTGCATAGCGAGACCCTGTCTCAAAAAGAAAAAAAAAAAAAAAGAAAAAAAAAAAGCACAAAGGTGCAGAATGTGGATGAACTATAACTTGACATTGACAGAACCAATCAAAATCTTGTGGCTCTATAGGCCCAGGAATTTTTCTGGGAGGCCACTGAGAAAACAATTCAACCAATAATCTCAATTAGTTAGCAATGTAGAGTCAGACAGTACTTTCTGCATCAAAAACATTTTATGGTTGAATGTACTGGCACACACCTGTAAATCCAGGACTCAGGCTCATGAGTTTGAGACCAGTCTGGGGTACACAGTGAGTCAGCCCAGGATACATGGTACGACCCTGTCTGAAGCAAACACACATCCCAGAACAAAAGAAAACAAAAATCAGAAGGCATTTCTTGGGCTAAGGGTGTAACTCATTGGTACAGTGTTTGCCTTAGCACTCGAGGTGCCCTGTGTTTGATTCCTGGTATGTACTGGAAAAAAAAAAAAAAGTGCATTTTTAAGAATAATAAAATTCTTAAAATTTTAAAAACCTATAGGAAACTTCAAAATTCAGGTAGTAAGAATAGTACAATGAACTAAATTCCCAGCTTTAATAAAGTGTAATCAATCTATTTCATTATAGATTTCACTATACATCTTAATTCTCTCCCTATCTCCTTTCCATCATCCTACTCGAATATTTTGAAGTAAGCTTTTGAGAGGGCTGACAATTTACTTATCTGGCAGCATAAAGCAAATACTAACTGAACTGTAAAGAATGTGAACATCTATTAACTTTAGCAAAACTTTCTTTTTAGGTTTGAGATTTTTTCAAACCCTACTGAAAGAAAGCAGGCATCTCCTCACAACAAGGTAGTGGCAGATACACTCTGGTCAAGAGACACTTGGTGCCTCAGCAGCTTGACCTGAGGCCTCTGTGACTGCAGCAGAATAAACTTCAGAGTAGTAGTGTTTCAAAAGAACACACTAACCATCTGTATGACTGGTGAAAAACAAGCTCTATGGAATTAACACACGTTCTGCCTCCTCTTCTTTATTCTTTTTTTTTTTTTGGTTCCTGAGGAATGAATTCAGGGTCTTCACATTGAACTATATCCTCAGCTTTTTTTGAGACAAGGTCTTGCTAAGCTGCCCAGGCTCAACTCATACTTAACAGTATTCCCCCCTCAGCCTCCCAGAATGCTGGAACTATAGGTGTGAAATTGCATCCAGCTAATAACCTGCCTCTTCTACAACTGCATGTGAAATTGTTCTCACTCCTTCCCAAACTTCATAAAAACTACCAATGATGGCACTCTGACCTGTACAGGTTACTGTGAAGCTAACTGCTTTGTAGTAAGTTGACTAAGGTATAAAAACCCTTTGTTGAATTAAAATATGCAACCACTGTAATCCTTCCAGGCCTTGTTGGCTTAGTGACTCTTGAAAAACTAAGTTCTAAGAGTACCTCAAGAGCAGGAAGCAACAATCTCCTTTCCCTACTGCACAGCTGCTTTGAAACAATTAGAATGTACTAGATTGGGCTCCCACCAGATGGAGAAGTCCCACACTTCAAAAGAAAGCTGAAGAAAATAAAAGAAACCACTGTTAGACTTCCGAAGATTTTTTCTAAGACAGGTCCTTATGGGGTTCGAACTGGCCTTAAACACACTGTCTAGCTCAGATCTGTCTCTGCCTCCTCAGTGCTAGAATTACGGGTGTGCACCACCACATAGACGCTCTTAGGAAACCTTGTACAGCCGGGGATATAACTTGTGGAAGAGTACTTGCCTAGTATGTGCAGTCCTAGTTCAATTCGCAGGACAACAACAACAAAAACAAGAAAAAAAAAGACAATCATGTAATTCAAATTCTGCTGCTCAGTGTTCAAAGTCACTTCTCAGCATGTTGCTGAATCCTTACCATCTCTGTCTTTATACAGGACATACTGTAACAGCCAAGAGTGCTGAGTTGCACTGTGAGGACTACTGGGGGACTCTTCTCTCTGGCTCTGGGGGGCAAACTGAGTAGTGCTCCGTAGGGGATCTTATAATGCTACTGAGTAAGTCCAGAGGCCTGATAGTATCTGTGGGATATATACACACACACACACACACACACACACACACACACACACACACACACATATATGGAAGGGGAGATTGAACCAAGGGCCTTTGCCCTGAGCTATACCCACAATCCCTCACTCCACTCTTGTCTTTTTAAATTTTGAGACAGTCTCACTAAATTACTAAATTGCCCAGTCTGGGCTTATAGAAATATAGAGATGAGATAAAAGCCTAATGTCCCAAGGAAGCAGGGAGCAACAGACAGCCCAGGTGAGCACTCTCACCGGTAAACCCCAGCAAGCTGGGATTCAAGGCTGCAGATAACAACTTCTCCTGCTGGCACCCTGTTCTTTGATCCCTTGCTTGGGATGTCATCAGCTAAATGGTGGAAGTCATAGTCACTGTAGTCTGTATTCACCAAAATAATTATGAATATTCCTTAGGCTGCCTTTAGCCCTCAGTAAAAGTGAGGTGCTTCTGGGGCTCTGGGCTCACTCTGAGAAAGGCTAATTTCATTGAGACCTCTGAAGCTAAATTTATCGGGTCTTCTCATCATTTCTTTTGGCACTGACTCATAATATACAACACGGGCTCAAACTTCGTAGCCTCTCAGAGTGCTAGAACTATAAGCATGACCACATCCAGAATACTTGTGTTTTATCTTCCACAATACCACCTGACACGAGTATCCCATGTATAGCCTATATAACAGAAACAATAGAACTGTTAGTTGTCAACAATTTTACCTAAGGCATCTCCTAGGAATTTTATTTCAATTTACCTTCTAAACAAGAACAACAGGGCTCATGAGGTAGGTCAGCATTCTAAAACGCCTGCTTAGGAAAGCTTAGGTGGCCACAGGGATCACAGCTTGATCCCTGACACCACATGCTGCACCAGCCCCACCCCCAGGACAGGCTGAGCCGGCCATAATAATAAAAATAAATAAACAAGAACCTAGGACTGGGTATATAGCTCCCTGGCACAGCATCTGCCTGGCAAGCATGGATCCTGAATTTGATTTCCTGTATTATGAGGTGTGTGTGTGGAGGAACCACCTTATGGTTGTTTGGGTCCTATTGTGAGGTGACTGGAGTATCTCAGAATCTCACATTTTTTATCTATCTGATATAGGGTTTCACTATGCAGCTCAGCTTGGGCTTGTAGTAATACCCTTTTTAGCCTCCCAAGCACTGGGATTACAGGTGTGTGTGTCACTACATTCAGTCTCAGTGGCCAGCTCAGCATGCCCATGGGTGGGCCGACAAAGCATGTGGTACCTGGGACTGAATCTAGGTCCCTGCACTTGGCCTTCAGTTACTATGACTAACCCATAGTAAAATTTTATTGAGTACTTTTGCCAGGTGTTGTGGCATAGCACTTAGGCTGAGGCAGAAGAGGACTGCCACAAGTTTAAGGCCAACCTCCTGGGGTCCACAGCAAGACTTGGTATCAAAAAAAAAAAAAAAAAAGGTACTTTTAAGTATACTTCCTTATAAACAATGTCAACCCCATTCAACCCAAATCAAAGGATGGTTTTAATAACTATTCACAGCAAAATGGATTAACAATATGGATAATTGACTCTAAAAACATCAACGATCACCTAAATATATTTTTTTTTGGTTGAGACAGACTCATGTAGTTCAGGGTGGCCTTCTGCTCACTATGTAGCCCAGGCTTTCCTCAATCTCTCAGTAGTCCTCTCACGTTAGGGCTGGATCACAGGCGTCTGCCACCCACCCAGATCTGACTCACTCTATGCTGGGAGTGGTCACGTCTGCTAAAGCATCCTGTACTGACTTCAGCAAATGCTTAATGCCTTAGGCTTCTATTGACAGATCACACATGCTAAGCTGCACCTGGAGAATTCCTTTTGAATGATTGGATACTTACAGGGCAACCCAGTGCAGTATGCTACCTCGGTAGTCACTTGTGATTTGAAAGGTTAATACAGGTCACTAAGACTAGCACTGAAGCAAGAACATGAGGAAAACTCAACTGATGTGGCAGGCTGGGGCACCTTCTAAAGCTTCTGAAGTCCACTGAAAATAACAAGCTGACATTGTCCCAGTGCAGCTCCCAAGTTCTGTGGACAGAGTCTAGGCTCTGGGGCCAGTCTAACTGCCTACGAAGGCTCAACAACTAACTTAGACATGCACAAT
Organism: Myocastor coypus; assembly: GCA_004027025.1. Taxonomy (NCBI): domain Eukaryota; kingdom Metazoa; phylum Chordata; class Mammalia; order Rodentia; family Myocastoridae; genus Myocastor; species Myocastor coypus. The sequence goes on from PVJA010016692.1 coordinate 16,136, forward strand.
ATGAGTGCAAATTTAGGCAACTTATCAAACCCCACCACAGAGGATTATTTGTGACCACATGAGTAAGACATGAGAAGAATCTGGCTATCTTTTGGCACATAAGTACTATTCATTGTTTGCTAGTTCTAATACTACCAATACCTTATTCTAATAAAGCTAGAGGTGCTTATAAAAAATACGGCAACACAGCTGTGGGGGCCAGTGAGGTAGCTCAGCAGTCTAAAGTGCCTGCTGAGGCAACCATAGGGACCACAGTTCAATCCCAACACCACACGCTGTGCCAGCCCCACCCCCCAGGGCAACTGTAAGTTCTTAAAATTTTTAGAAAAATAATGCTCTGATAATACAATTCTATTAACAGTTCCTTTGTTGTCTTAGACAGCATATTTTTAACACCACACAATTAGTCCAATGACTGTGGTGTTTTCACCTTTGAAAGCAATGGTATCTAATAAATCACCCACTAGGGGACCAGGGAGATAGCTCAGTAGAATAAGAGCTTGCCTGGCAAGTGTAGGGTCCCAGGTTCAATCCCCAGTACTGAAAAAAAAAAAGAAACAAAAAAAGGACTATCTAATAAATCACCCACTGCTCTTTTATTCTTTTTTTTTTAAAGAATTTTTAAAAATTTTATTTATTTTTTTCTTGTTTCAGAATCTTTGTTTATTCACTCATTTTTATGGCCAGCTCACCCTGCCCCGACGGCAGGGCTGGCGCAGCATGTGGTGCCAGGGATCGAACCGTGGTCCCTGAAGCTCCCCAAACTTTCTCAAGCAGGCGCTTTAGACCACTGAGCCATCCCACCGGGCCTTGCTCTTTTATTCTGAGATGTCAAAACATAAAAAAGACTGAGCTCTCTCAGACATGCTACAGTTCTATTCTACAGGGGTCCTCATTTAAGCTTGCAGATATACGATAACCAGAAACTGTTCTTGCCAAATATGCTGTGTTTGACATCCTGATACTTCGTACTAACAATACCTTTCTTTGCTTTAAGGCTTTTTTTTAACCAGGGATTGAACTCAGGACCTTGCACTTGACAGGCAGGCACTTGTGCCCCTGAGCTATCTCCCCGGCCCTACCTTTCTTAAAGTAGCTACATTTTTTAAAAAATCAGATGAAAATACCTAGAAAATAACAGATGAAAACATCTAGAAAAGTTTTAGAGCAAGGGGGAAAATCTAGTTTCAATTTTTGAAGAGAGCCTCAAAACCACTTATTAGAAGACATGACTTCATTGAAGGTGGGAAAGAGGCAATGAAAAAAGGGGTTGCAACATTCTGTCATCAGTTAAGTGTGCAAATATTCAAATCAAACCTTCCACACACAAGAATAGGCAACTGCTTGATCACACAGAGAGTTGAGATGAAATTCAATTTAATAATTATATTATGGGTACCAGAATGGCACCTGAGCTGTAATTCTGGCCTACTTATGGAACTATTCCAGGAACCAGCCAGACAAAACCCCCACAAACATTCTGGTAACCATTCCAAATAATCATTCCTATCACCTTCTATCAACTCCAGTGCACGCACATACCCAACTCCTGATAAGATGTCAACGTTTTCTCTGAAAATACCAACTTAACTATATAATATTTTTAAAATCTTTTTTAAACACAATACATCACATCCAAATATCCATGTCAACTTAAAGAAAAATGGTGGAACACAGGAGTTAACATTTTTATTTTTAGCTCTTTTTTTCCTTTCAATGTGGTCCAGAAAAAGGTGGTAGATCTGTGTAGGCCTCAGTTGTCACAATTCTAAAGTGAAAACATTTGCCCCTATCTTACCCACAAAGGCTCCGGAAGCTATTAAGATATGAAGTATTCTTTTTTTTTTTTTTTTTTTTTAGCAGAACCGGGGTTCTGACTCACGACCTTGTACTTACCAGGCAGGCACTTGTGCCACGGAACTATCTCCCCGGCCCCAAGATGTGAAGTATTCTGAAAAACTCTTGCAAGTGGCCACTTTTAACAGATTTATGAAAAATAAACTTGTCTTTGCACATTTAATTTTTAAGAAGTCAAGTAGATTGAACTTCAACAGTATCAGGACTCTTTCATGGGAGCAGAGCACAAATCAAGAAAGTGCACTTAACACTGTAAAAGCCAAACATAGGGTTAAAACTAAAAACAGCAACAAAATTTCATTGTTAAGTATGTCCAAGGTAATACTCACTGAAAGTAGGAAAGTTTATATTGCCAGAGGAACAGCTATAAGAGAGGAGGAGAACTACTTTGTCTCTGAAATGAATTTTCTTCCTTCCAATTCCATTCCTTCTTCTTGTACCTAAGATAGAAATGTAGTTCAGTAATCCAGGGCGTGCACAGGTCGAATTTAAGCTTTTGAAAAATTACAACTCAACAGAGCAATTTCTGGAAAAAGAAAGCAGCTACAGAACTGGCTCTCCTTCCCTCAAAACATTTCTAACATGAATTATGAAGCAGCAACAGTAGTCTCATGCCGAGTCACCTCATTCTGAGCATCATGATCTAGGGAGGGCACTGAGGGTCAAAGGTTTTATGGATCTTGAACATGAGGCACACATTAAGACTTGCCTACCACCAATTTGGGTCAAAACTGGCTTTCAGGCTAGGATATTCCACTTTAAGGCTTTCCACTGGTTTCAGAATATACACACTCCAAAGTCCTCTACAAAGATAGTTCTTCACAATTACTGGACAATATGCCTGGGTCAGGGACTTGAGGACATGCCACACTGTTATGACAGGAGGAAGTTGGAAATGCCAAGCCATCCATCCTACCCTTAGTCTTGCATAAACCTCTTCATAACCTCATCAAGTCCCCACACTCCCAGTAATAAAGCGAGCTATTCCAAGATGTAAACGGCAGGCTCCAGGTCCCACCCACCCACTATATCCTAGGAGAGGGCTATGAAAGAGGATAGGCCCAATGGGATAAGGGTGAGAGAGCTTGGCAGAGTTCAGATCAGGACAGGGAACGGAGGAGGGCACGGTGTGAAGGGCAAAACCCACAGTCCAGGAAGGAGAGGCTTAAAACCCAGGGAGTGTGAAGAGGAGGAGGAGGAGGAGGAAGAGGAGGAGGAGGAGTAAAAAAGTAAAAGGGCGGCAGGGCTGGCTCATGGAAGGGGAGACTCGCAGAAAGCGCGCGTCGAAGAGTTCAGCGAGAAAAGGACGAAGCACGACTGGAGGGGCGGGGAGGGGCAAGGCACACAGAGGACGGAGGTGAAAGTTACGGAGCAGGATGTGGGGCAGTAGAGTGGGGGTGCCAGGGGAGCCGGGGGGACCGCAGAGCGACAGGTAGAGCAACCAGGGCGAGCCGCGGGAGTGGACACCACGCGCGGGCGGGGGAGGGGGAGGGGCTGGGGCGTGGGCCGCCAGGCGGCGTCGGAGACCACCAAACTTTGCGCGGACGCGAGCCCGCTTCCCGAAGACAGCGTAGAAACCCAGAAGCGGCCGGAGCCTCGCTCCAGGCCGGACCCGGGCAGCCGCCCACCCCATCCCAGTAGCCTCACGACTCCTGCCCAGTGCGGGGACCGCGGCTCAGGGCCCTGCCTGCCTCAGGTCGCCGCCACCCGCGAGCCCCTCCCCCACGCCGCCCCGGGACCCTTGCCCAGCACCTCGGGGTCCACTCCCGGTACCCGCGCCTGGGTTGGGGTGAGTAGGCCTGGGGAGAAGCGGCGCCACGGCGGCGGCCCGAGGGAAACTGGCCCGGCGGCACGGAGGAGGGCGCGGTGCACCGCGAGTTTCCCACCTTTTCTCCTGGCCCAGACGCGGCCGGGGCGGACAGGACCTCTCGCGCTCTGCCTCCTCCTCCTCCTGCTTCATGGAGCCATGCGCCTGGGTGGGGGCTCCTGAGAGAAGCGGGCCCGCCGGCGGGCCAGACGCGCGGCGAGAACCGGGCGGGGCGAAGGGGACCGTCGGCCGCAGGAGGAAGCGACGGCAGCAGCCGGGCAGCACTAGAGGTATTCCCCGGGTGGCTGGAGGACCGAGTCGAGCCGGGACTCGAGTCCTCCGCTATCCCAGCAGCCACCTGAGGCAGTGAGGTAATGGGGGAAAAATGAAGGGAGTCCTCCGGGGCAGCAGGCGCCCTCTAGCGAGCCAGGGACAACCATAGAGATCGGGGAGCCACCGGAGCACCGCCCCACTGCTGTCACGTGCCCTCCAGCGCCTTTCATTGGCTGGTGCCGACCCTACGGGATTGACCTGGGGAGGCGATTCTGCGTTCGTGTGGGCAGTCCCAGACAGTTAGGATAAAGAACACTGGGGGAAGACTGACAGAATGCGGACGTCCCTCCTAGGGTTAGGAGTCCGCCGAGCCGAGCGCGCGACTGTCAGGACGGCCTGCGCGGTGCTCGCTGGGCCGCCCGCCTCCGCCCGGGCGCAGAGCACTCCGGGAGTTGTAGTTCGAGCCTGGTAGGCGGCATTGTCTGCGACGCGGCCAGGTGTTGGCTTTGGGGGCGGGATCCGGCCTAGCTGCACGTCAGTCTTAGCTACTGAACGCTAAGCTGCCAGCGGATTTCTCCCCAAGCAGCCTTGCCCACGTCACCTTGCCTGACCCAGCCGCAACCTTCGAAAGCCGCCTGGAAGGGGAGGCTCACTCAGAACAGCCTTCAATCAAACCGCTGACGGCCCCGAGCCAGGCCCATAGGGGAAGTGTGCCAGACTGGGTGCCAGTTGCTTGCACGGGGCTTCCCAGCCTTCTGATGCAGGGGAGAAGGGAGGCTCACCCAGTGGTAGGTGATGGGCCAAATGGTGCCAGCTCGCATCAAGAGTTCATCTCGGAAGCTCCCACTAGGATGACTTCAGTAGGATTATTTGGTAGCCCAACTAAGCACATACCTCTGTGCTAGCAAGGCAAAGGCATCAAAAAGAGCAGCATGTAAAAAATATCCTTTAAAATGTTAGACCAAGTCATTCAAATTCCAAGTTATTAATTGTGATCAGACGTAATTCGATAATTTCTGGCCTTGAGCTCAGTTTTGTAGTCCAGGCTGGTCTCGAACTCGAACTGATCCTCCTGTCTCAGCTTCCCAAGTACTGAGATTACAGGCTTGTGTCACCACGCCTGTGGAACTCATGACCTTGCACTTGCCAGGCATGCGCTTGTTCCACGGAGCTATCTCCCCAGCCCTTTCTTTGTTGTTTGTTTTTACTGAGGTGGAACTCATGTCCTCATGCAGGCTAAACATGTGTCCTGCCTGGTACAGTACATTCCCAGCCTTGGCATTTTTGTTTTTATTTACAAATGCACAAAAATTTTATTTCTGTTCTGTAGGAGGTCAGAACAGCACAAACATGAATACTCTAGGTTCCACAGGAAAGGCAAACCTTTAAAAATTAAAGCATTTTGCTGAGGTAAAATGACTCAACCACACACAGCTTTCTATTTTGCTTTTCTATTGATGTACAAAAGCATCCTAAACATGTTTGTCCTCAAAGACCAAAGAAAAGTACTACACATGCAAATGATATCTAACTATGAAGCTTTCCAGCAAAACCCTTCTGCTCTAGAATACATAATGTTTGTAAACACAGTAAGATCCACTGCTGCAGTCTAGCCTCATTACCAGTTTCTGGTGCCTTTGGACCCCGAGCTCTTAAAGAGATCGCAGAGCAAAGAATGACAATGTGAAGAGAAGGACACCTATGCTTTGTGAAATGGGAGGTGCCTCTAAAAATACAAGACATTTCTACAGCCTCTGTGTGATTCCTTCACAGACTTCGTGCTTATCCTCGTTTTGAGGCCATATTTGCCAGTTTCTAACCTCTGCCTGCCTGAAAAACTACAAATTAGATGATTATATGGCTTCAAGCCAGGAGTGCAGGAGGCAGAATGCCAAAAGATTATTTTTTTTATTTCTGAATAAGAAGGGCTAAATCCTGACTGAAAGCAATCAAAATAAATTTCACCTAGTGAAAGTCTTTCCAGCCAAAAGTCTTAAAACATGGCATCTGGCAGGAGGCCTTAGTCTATTGCTCTCTGGGTGGCACTACATAGTCATTAAAGAGCCCACACATAAGGGGGTTAGCGCTCCCTGGTTAGCAGGCTGCCAGGAGGTAAATGATAGAACTAAGTTGGACTTGAAGCAATGAAAATAAAAATAAACCTTGCCTTAAGCTGTTAAAAGGCAATTACTGAGAAGCAAAATCCAGATGCTACCACTGTTTTTAACTGATACTGAAAGACAAGGGTTCAAGACTTGTTTAAAAAGTTCCTTTGAGATCAGCTCATATCAGCATGCAATGGTGCATATTGGTGGAAGATGAACAGAATGAAATGACGAACGGGAGGAAGAAACTGAGGGCCATACATGCCCTGAATAATAAGACACTATATTTTCTCATTTCCTGCACATACACTGGAAGCCTAATATACACTAGGCATACAATTATTTGCATCCTGAATGAATAAATGAAGCCCCCCCACAATGAACAAGTGTGAGAGAAAACCTGCAGAAAAACTAGGTATAACCAAGCCTTCTGCATAATCCTGAAAGATCACCCTAATCCATCATGATAAAACTGTACTACTTATCCACATACCTCAAAGCAAATCATCTGCATTGCCGACTCACAGCTTTCTATCATTTCTTACCTTGAAAAGTTAAAAATATATGATGGTGAGCTGGGGAGATAGTTCAGAGGATAAATGCCTTCCTGGCAAATGTAAGTTCCGGGGTTTGATTCCTGGTACCATATCTGGTAACCATTAGGAGGGTTCACTCTTAATGGCTAGGAAGATAGCTCAGCAGTCTAAGCCCTGCCTGGCAAGTGCAAGGACTAGGGTTTGATCCCTGGTACCACATGCCAAGCCAGCCACCAAAACTGGGGCAATGGAGCACACCTGTAATCCCAGCACCATGGAGGCTAAGACAGGATCACTATGAGTCAGAGATGCATAGCAATACCCTATACCAAATACATAAATTAAAAGAATTCATTCTGGCATCAGACTGCTTGGGCCCAAATTGCAGCTCTGGTACTGAGAACCTGAGAGCAAGTTAGTACAGCAGTGACTCAGGCTTTTCATCTGTGAAGATTATAGCAGATTATACCTCACAGGGTTGCCAGGAGATTCACGTGCATACATTTGAATCCTATATTATAGGATTAATGTGCCCAAAATTCAGAATAACTGAGTTTTGTGTTAGGGTGTTGGAATTAGCATGAAGTTAGCCTGCATGCCAGCTGTACACGTTCTTCTGGAGTTGATGCTTGTTTGAATAACGTGCCAATGGAATAAAGGAATTGCCATCCAGAGGATATTGATTAGTGATGTAGATTTTACCTGTCCAGATTTCCGAGTAGGTCTTGTTTTTGCTTTGCTATTTTGAGACTAGGTCCTGCTATATAGTCCAGGCTGGAATTGAATTTTTTTCTTGTTTGTTTGTTTGTTTGTTTGAGATGGAGGCTCACTATGCAGGTTCAGGCTGGCATTGAGCTCACTTTGTAGCCCAAGCTGGTCTCGAACTCATAATGATCCTCTTGCCTCAGCCTCCTGGAATGCTGGGATTACAGATGTGTACCACAATGCCTAGCAACTGGACTTGAATTTTCAATCCTCCTGCCTCAGTATCCTGAGTGGTGAGATTACAAGCCTGGCTTTTCCCCCTCAAAGTATTAGGTATAGCTTGACAGATTCTTTCATGGCTATCTGTATCCGTCAGTGTTTTAGTAGAGAACCATGTAACAAGATATACCAATGTATAAGAAATTACAGTTAACTTACAGTGATCACCATATGATTCTGCATATAGAGGGCGTCTGCACACTGGAGAATCAAGGTCTCAGTACAAGGCCTGGGGTTCACTGTGGCACCCATGCAAGTCTGGGCCACGAAGTCAGTGGGCGACCATGGGAGGTCGAAGGATCCAAGGCAGAAGCTGAAGAATCCATGCTGATAGTGAAGACTGGACTCTTCCAAGGAGCAGACACTGCTGTGCCTTTCCCATCTCTCCTTTATACCGTCCAGGTGACTAACCACCCTAGGTTGTGGAATTAGAGAGCTGAGCCACTGTGGTGGCACACACCTATAATCCCAACACTTGGGAGACTGAGGCAGGAGGATTAGTGTGAGTTTGAGACCAGCCTGGGCTACAAAAGTAAGGTCAAGACCAGCCTGAATTGCATAGGAGACCCTGTCTCAAAAAGACCAGAAAAAAAAAAAAAAGAGGCCAGCCTGAACTGTACCATGAGCACTTGTCTCAAAAAAAACATAAATAAATAAATAAATAAAAAATAAAATTAAAAAAAGAAAAACCAAAACAAGGGCTAACCAAATAGCTCAGTGGATTAAAGCATGTGTTTTAGGCAGAGGAGGGGGCCAGGGGCTGGATCCCTGGGCCTTCCATGCTGGCCCTGCCCCTGGGACACTAGAGAGCTATTGAGACTAGGCATGGTAGCATGCACAGTTCCAGAACTTGGGAGGCTAAACCAGGAGGATCACTAGGAGTCCAATCTACATAGTGAGACCTTATACACCCTGTCCTAAATAAAACAAATAATCATGAGTCAAGGCCAGCCAGATAGCTCAGCGGACTAAAGCGCCTGCTTAGGCAGAGTGCAGGGGCTGGAGTTCAATCCCCTACACCACAAGTTGTGCCAGCCCTGCCCCTTGGTACACTGAGACAATGAATGAGACTGGGTGTGTGGTGTGGACCTATAATCCCAGCACTGGGGAGGCTGAAAACAGGAGTGATCACTAGGAGTCTGACCTACATAGTGAGACCCTGTAGACCCTGTGCTGAAAAAATTACTGAGTCAACTTAGTTCAGCTTCTAAACTTCTCAAGTGGACGCAGTCAATAACCATTACAGTATCTGCCCATATAACCAACATCTGACTTAGTGTAATTGTAGCAGCTCACAGAGGGCTCCCATGTGCCTCCTCCCAGTTACTAGAGCCACTTAGAAAACGATCAGTATTCCGACTTCTGTCGCTATAGCAGAGTTTTGCTTGTTCCTCAATGTCCTGGACATTCAGGTGAGCTCAACATGTACTATTTTATGTTGGTTTCATTTTGTTCAACATCATTCTAACAGATCCAGTCCTATAGTTTTTATGCAGCTGTAGCTCATTTCCTTTGCTGCACAGAACACTATTCCATTCAGTCCACAGTGAATGATGCCTCTGTAATACATAACAAATGAGTAGGCCACAGTTTGGTTAGCCAGCATTTCTTTGAAACAACCTTGTACATTTCCCTGAGACTAGAGATTTAAATTTAAAAAAAATCCCATGTAGCTAATCATAGTGATACATCCCTGCAAGCCCAGTACTTGGGAAGCTGAGGCAGACAGCCTGAATTGCACAGTGAGACTCTTGAAAAAACAAAACAGATAGCTCATCAGACTAAAACACCTGCTTAGCAGACACAGGGACCGTGCTTTGATCCCTGGCATGCATTGCCTGGCTATCCCTGTCCTGGGGCATGCTGATTTGAGACTGCACATGGTGGTGCACCTATAATCCCAGCCCTTGTGAGGCTGAAAGTGGGAGGATCACTGTGAGTCGATCTGTGTAGTGACACCCTGTAAACTCTGTACTAGATTCATAAAAAACAAGCAAACAAAAAGATCCTGTGGTGTCTTGGAGGTTCAGTGAAAAGATTGGGATGGAAGGGAAGACAGGCATGAAGCTTTCAGGCACAGTAAATGTAGGTGTTCATCCTAAAATTGCTGCAAGGAAGGATAGTCTCCCTCTTTCTCAGCCTCCCCTGCCTCAGCCTCCTGAGTGCGCCAATCACAGGCGTGAGCCACCACATCCAGCTAACCTAGCTGCTCTTACTAAGGAGATAAAGGGGTGTGTTGAGTCTTTCATAAATATGCTAATCAGGAAAATACAGAATGGTACAAGACCTCTGAAGTGTGGTGGCTCATGCCTGAAACCCCAGCACTAGAGAGGCAGAGGCTGAGGCAGGAGGATTGGTGCAAGTTCAGGAACAGCCTGGCTTACAGAGTAAGCTCAAGGCCAGCAGCCTGAATGGTATAGAGACACTGTTTCAGAAAGACAAAAACAGAAGACTGCTTCATTGGTGAGGCTGTCATTCCAACCCATTCTCTGGTGACAGACCCATATACAATTTTCTCCCAAATTCCATGGGAAACTAATTGGTTCTCAGTCTTAGATGTGAAATCTCTTTCTGTGGTTCTACATCCAGACTCAATTTTTTTTAATGGAATGATATTCTAGTGGGTAGCACCAGATACTCAATGCAGGCTACAGCATCCTCAGATCGGGCCACAGACACCTATGGCTCAATTGCTGACATTACTTTTTCTGTGTTTAACAGTCAAGACACAGAGAAGAAGCCAAGGATAAGGCTAGGATTTTTATTTTATTTTATGGAAGGGTCTACAGGGTGTTTAGGGTCTCACTACTAGATCTGGCTCATAATGATCTGCCTGTTTACAGCCTCCCAAGAGCTGGGATTACAGGTGTGCACTACCACACCTAGTCTCAACTGTGCTCTCAGCACACCCCTGGGGGCAGGGCCAGCATGGCATGCCTGAGGATCAAACCTGCAGTCCCTGAGCCTGCTTGGAGGTGCTTTTATTTACTGAGCTACTTTGCCAGCCCTTAGAAAAGGCTAGGATTGTAGCTGTCAAAATTGCCAATGCCCTGAGTTCACCCAAATCATACAAAGGAAAAGCCATGGACAACCGATGATCATATAAGTGCAAGGAGACTGCAAACTAGGAGCAGAATTGTGCCAGGTCACCACTGGGGCCTGCTCCGAATGGGAGGCATCCCAAGTCCCTGGCTCCTGGTGTTGGAGTTCTGACTGTCCCTACTCCCAGCGAGGGTAGGGTCTAAGCCCACTGGAACCCTCATTTCCTGCTCTTATGACTGAAGAGCCCTGGGGAAACCTGCTGTGCCCCTCTCCACAGATATCACTGCCTCCTCCAAGGAACCCTGGGTAATCCTGGATGTTACAGGTGAGCCAATTCATTTATTCTATTTTAACTCTCTTCTCTAGAAAATCCTCCTCTGGATCAGTAGCCATAGTTAGTGTTAAAGAAACCCCAGTGAGAAATTCTTTGCAGCTATACTAACCTAAGAAGTTATGAAATTAAAGGGGCTGAGGAAATAGCTCAGTAGAATAAGCACTTATCTGGCAAGCGTGATGGCCTGAGTTCAATCCCTGGTCCCACAAAAAAAAAAAAAAAAAAAAGTTATGAAGTTAACTTTGAGACCAAGACTAAGTCCTGACTCTCCTGTTGGAAGTCTTAGAAGCTAGGAAAGTAGGAAACTGATCAAATGTGTGTAGCTGGGAATCTAGGTCTCAGTGCCTAAAGCAAACAAGCTACCTTGGTCCTGAGATAAACCCTGTATTGTTAAGTTCAGCTGTTAGTTGCTAGGCGATCTTGTGTCATATGTTACTAACTTTGCAAAATATAAATAAATGTCAGTTTTGTTGTGGGGCGGGGTGCCTTAGTCCTGCCCATTACACAGACCAGTGACCACCTAGCTCAGCTTTATTTATTTATTTGTTTAAACTTTATTCATGTGATGGCCCACTCAGCCTGCCCTGGGGTGGGGCTGGTGCAGCATGTGGTACTGGGGATCATTGAGCCATCTCGATGGCCCCTAGTCCAGCTTTTGTTTCCTTGTCTTTTTCTTAGGTAGAACCGATGGCAGGGAGACAGGTGGATCCCTACACCCTTCAGGTCAGAGCCATTCTGAGGACAACAGATTACTTATGACTAGCTTACCAAATATCAGACCACGTGCCTGGATCCCCCTGAGTTTATAGCAGAAATTTTACCATTACTAATCCTGTTTTTTCGATGTCCACCGGCCCAGAAGTGAGCCACTCTGAATCAGTGATCTCCCCCTCCTATGCAAACAGGACATCAGTGACCTGCCCCTCCAAAACCTGTAGGTGTGGATCACCTTGGCTTGCATCACTCCTCTCAGGGACACGCAAGTCGTGCAGGAATCTGCTACCCACATCCAGTACAATATTCTTGTTCCAAAGCACAGCAAGTCCAACCTTCACCAGCACATCAGAAAAACCGGAAAAAGGAGTTGCACACAGCACCTGGGGTTTACCCAAAAGTTTACCCCAGAGATTTCTTCCTATCTGGGGAACTGTGACGTGCACAAGGAACTCCTAGAGGCCTTCCAGAGTCTGGAGGTGCTGCTGAGTGACTGCAGACCACATAGCTTTTTAGACAGAGAGATAATCTTGAGGCCAAAATTGTTACAAGATTTCAAGAATCAGATAAAGTGCAGGGAAGAAGCAAGCCAGAGTTACAGAAGCAACTCCGAGACTCCAAGGAACAAATAACTGTAGGCAGGGCTGCACAGGTGACTGGAGGACCCAGGAAGGCCCTGGTGAAGCCTGAGAGACCTGATGTGGAGCCTGCCTGGGAGGCAGTGGGCCCTCTTACTCCTGGGATAAAGGAACCATGTGCCTTCCCTCCCTGCTCCTCCATGGGGAAGCACTGGGAATGGACGCCAGAGCCAGAGAAAACTGAGTCCCCTCTCCCACTGAGTCCCCCTCCACCTTCCAGATCCTTGCCTCCCTGATGACTAACACCAAGCAAAGTTAAGGCATTGAGCAATGGAGTTTCTTGACAGATGAAAGCTTCAGGGTGAGAGAGAGGAGACTAGGTAGGGGTTGAGGTTCTTTTTTTTAAGAGAGAAAGAAGGAAGAAAAGAGCTGGGGAGATATCTGGGTGGTCTGAGTGCCTGCATAGCAAGTGCAAGGTCC
>PVJA010016692.1:28945-43085 GCA_004027025.1 Myocastor coypus
AAAAAAAAAAAAAAAAAAAAAAAAAAAAAAAAAAAAAAAAAAAAAAAAAAAAAAAAAAAAAAAAAAAAAAAAAAAAAAAAAAAAAAAAAAAAAAAAAAGGAACAAAAGAAAACCAGTAGGGGCCCGGCAGGATGACTCAGTGGTCTAAAGCACCTGCTTAGGAAAGCTTGGGCAGCTGCAGAGACCGCAGTTCAATCCCCGGCACCACATGCTGTGCCAGCCCTGCCCTCAGGGCAGGCTGAGCCGGCCATAAAAATAAATAAACAAAAGTTCTGAAACAAGAAAAAAATAAAATAAAATAATTCAAAAAAAAGAAAACCAGTGGGTTGGAGCCGGGCATGGTGGCGCATGCCTGTAATCCCAGCACTTGGGAGTCTGAGGCAGGAGGATCAGTGCAAGTTCGAGACCAGCCTGGGCTACAAAAGTGAGTTCAAGGCCAGCCTGAACTGTATAGAGAGACCCTGTCTCAAAAAGACAAAAAAAAAAAAAAAAGGAACACAAGAGAACCAGTGGGTTTCTTGGTCTGAGTCCCTTAGCTTCACCAGGCCCCTTGGAGAACATCAATTGTTGCCTGAATGACAACTCCATGGTCTAAGAGAATGTTCCTTAGCCACCCCAAATGAAGAACCCTGGCATCATGTTTGTTTTGGCTTCAAGAGAAAGAAAATTATGAGAGCAGTTTAAGGGACCTCCTATTATTTTTAGTTTTTTATTTTTTATGTATTTGGTAGAGTCTCGCTAGGCAGTTCAGACTTGTAGTGATCTTCCTGTCTCAGCTTCCCCAGCACTGGGACAACAGGCCTGTGCTGCCGCCACAGCTGCTTTCAGGACACAAGCCCGCCTCAGTGACCTTTTGGTCTCTGTGTTACCTGTGTCTTGATCTTGTCTTCTTGTAAGGCTGTCGGTTGCTTTGGATTTGGTCAGACCCACGTTACCACAGGGACTTAACATGGGGCTCATGGGGGTTCCATGGGTACTTGAAAACAGATGAGTCTGCATTTCTGCCTTCATTTTGTCCCCTTTCTTACCCTAAATTTTAGGTCAGATCCCTGCTCAGCTCTGTATGTAGCATGTTAATCACTCGGCCATGCACCATCATGCTTGGCTAAGCAGGGTCTGACTATAACCTAGTCCGACAGACCTAGCATATTAGCTTAGATTCACCTTGCCTATCTCCTCCACTTCAGATAAGAGCAAGTGGGGTGCGTTGGTGCTTCTCTTTTATCAGTGCTCTGGGAGGTGCGGCGAGAATTCCAAGTCCCAGAACAGCAGAGGCAACTTACTAAGTTGGTGAGCAGTTGTCTCAAAATTAAAAAATAAAGGCCTGGGAGGTAGTTTAGCATAAAGGCTCTGGGTTCAATCCCCAGGAGGACTGGGGTGGGGAAGGATACTGTGCTTTGTTCTCATTCTTGGGGGAATCATATATATATGGCTGCCCCTATTTATTTAGGGGCATCCAGATAGCTCAGTGGACTAAAGTGCTGCCCCTGCCCCTGGGGCATGCTGAGATGGCAACTGAGAATGATGTGGTGACATGCCCCTGTAATCCCAGCATGTGGGAGACTGAAAATGGGGATCATTACGAGTCTGACCTGTGTAGTGAGACCCTGTAGACCCTGTACTAACTACATAAAAATAAAATAAATATCTTTTGGTCAGCTCAGTCTGCCCTGAGGGCAGTGCTGGCATGGCATGTGATGCCAGGGATTGAACCACAGTCCCCTGGACTTGCTTAAGTTTACCTAAGCAGGCGCTGTAGACCACTGAGCTATCTCCCTGGCCCAGGGAGAATCTTTTGTCTTTGAGGTTTCTTGAGAAGTTGGAGTCTTTGCTATTCATGAGCTCTTTGATTACAGTTGAGTTTATGTTATAGAGGTGAAAGGACAGAAGGTGGCTGCTGGTGCCACCAAGCCCCGCTGCGCCTCTGTAGTTGTAGCCGGTGCCAGCCGGACCTCCATGATGGGCAGGGAGAGCTGAAGACCGAGTCTGGTGGCTGGGGCTCATCCTCCACACCTCTAGCACCCTGAGGCCCAGTGTGCACTGCACTAGAACACATGGCCATGCCCGTGTCTCTGGCTAGCGTGAGTCCTCGCTGTAGTGGAAATGAACGGTAAAGGTACAGCATAGATTTACAGAAAGATGCTTTGATTAGAAAGTTAGGGAAAGCCAGGAGTGGTGGCACATGCCTGTAATCCCAGCACTTGGGAGGCTGAGGCAGGAGGATTGGTGTGAGTTCAAGACCAGCTTGGGCTATGAGAGTGAGCTCAAGGCCAGCCTGAACTGGGTAGAGAGACTCTGTCTCAAAAAGACAAAAAGTTAGAAGGGGATACACTTTGGCTGGGGACATAGCTCAGTGGAATAAGCATTGCTTGGCAAGTGTAAGATTCTGAGTTTAATTCCTGGTACTACCAAAAAAAAAAAAAAAAAAAAAAAGAGGAAACATAGGAAAGTACTCCCATGCAGGGAACCAGAGCCAGACACTCTGATACAGTGGCCCACACAGAGGGAGCAGGCCAATTCTAAGGACTACCTGGTGGCCTGTGGCTGACTGCTATTTGTTTTGGTGTCTTAGCCCTGGCAACCTCCCGGCTGAGGGCTGGTTCTGCCCCCAGGAAAGGATGTCCACATGCTGTCTCTGTCATGTGGGCCACCTCTCCTGGAATCCAGTGATCTCAGCTGTAGGGCTGTAGCACTGGGGTAGCTGAGTATCGCTGTAGATTCATCTTGTTGCTCTCAGCCAGTCAGAGAGCCATTCACCACCTAATCCTGCTCGGACCCAAGAGCTGCACCTCTGGGATTTAAGAAGACCTTTCCGGTGGTGAGAGATACAAACTGAGGATTGCTTTGTTCTGCTTTGGCCTACCCATAGGCATCTGATGGCAGGCCACCCCACTAGAGAGAATGGGATGCAAAGCCCTGAGGGCAGAGCACTGTGGAGGAACAGCCGGTGCCCTAACCACCGTGTCCCTCTCTCACCGACTGTGACTACATATGTGTGTTTACTGGATGAGGACCCATGGACCACCCACTTTGGGAGTGTGCATGTATTTACTATTTTTAAAAAATGGCCAAAAGAGCCAGGCATGGTGGCTCATGCCTGTAATCCCAGCACTTGGGAGGCTGAGGCGGGAGGATCAGTGCAAGTTCAAGACCAGCCTAGGCTATAAAAGTGAGCTCAAGGCCAGGCTGAACTGCATAGTGAGACCCTGTCTCAAAAAACAAAAACAAAAACAGACCAAAAGAAGATTAAAAGACAAAAAGAAAAAGAAAAGACCAAACTGGCAACTGTGGTGACACACACCTGTAATCCTAGTGCTCAGGAGGGAGAGGCAGGATGATCGCCATCTTGGAGGACAGCCTGGGCTATGTAATGGGGTTAGGACCAGAAAAATCTTGTCTCAGAAGATCTGAGAAAAACCAGTGTTATTCAGATGATAGCTACGTTAAATTTTAGAGGGGATTGTGTCTGCATTATAAAGGTTAGGGATCACATATGTGAGGTTCCCGGCAGGTACTCACTGAAGCTGTTGGCCAGCTCTGCTCCTCAGGGGAGAGCCCAAATGAATATGCAAATAAGCACACCAAGGGACAGAATGGTCAGTGCACAGAGGTCAGAAGGGTGCCCAGTGAAAGAGCTTCCTGTTTTGGGACTCATATTTTTTTCCTCTTGCTTTTTTTTTTATTACTTTTAATAAGAAATAACAATATGACAGTTTCAAAACATGTTAATAGTACATTCACAATAATTGACACATTGCATATTGTCATCCTTATAGTAGTTATGCAGAGCACAGGGTGTAGACATGATAAATTTTCTAATCGATACTGCTAAGGAAAGGAAAAAAGAAAAAAATTATTCTTGAACTGAGAGGAAGTAATTGTATACATAGTCCAATGTTCCTTATTTGCATTGGGTTACTGGTGAAACTGGCAATGTTGGAGGCTGTTGATTTAAGCTTCTTATAGCTCACCATACTAATCTAGCTCTGCGTTTTATGCCTCGCAATTTAGCTTTTCTGCTGGGTGAGCAATGGCAAGTTAAAGCAAGACCTATATAACAAAATATTCATCTTTTGTATGTTCCAACATCAAATCCCCTCAGGATTAACTTTGGAACCATGTACAGTGCTTTGTAGAACTGTTGTCAATGTCAGCCTTCGGGACGAGTCACAGCCATTGCTTGACCAGTTTGCTTTTGTGTGAAAGCCTGAGAGAATGTTTTTCTTTAGGTTACTCTCCTTAGACACACTATACTTGATTTATCCCTTTCCTCTGAGGTCTCATAATCTCCTTGACTAGAAAATTCAGACCTACATGTGTAAATATCGAATAGTCTCCCCTAGTGTAAGAACTCTAAAGAAGAAATAAAAATGGAAGGGCATAACACAGCTGAATAGAAATCAAAGACTTAAGGATTAAACCACAAAGTGGCTGGAAGCAGAAAAAAGAGAAAACATAGCAGGAGCAAAACCATGCACTTATGTACACAGGATGAATCAGATATTAGTCCTAAGAACCTTCAAAAGGTTTTTCACATTGATAGCAACGTGCAACACTAAAACTATGCTTAGAATGCCTGTCATTCTGGTCTTTTAGATGTGTACTGCTTCTAATGTAAACCAAGTTGTGGGGTTTATGAGTGCTTCATGTCCTCTAATTCATTACTGTTATTCCTATTTCCATCCAGAAAGATGCCTGAGGCCAGCCATGCTCACACTGGCCCATGGCAAGTGACTGTGTCACAGGCTCTGTACCCCCCGGCCCAGGGGAGTCAACTACTGCGTGAACTTTTGCCAAGAACATGGAGGGAGACACGCCCACAGCAGGCAGGACTGTGCCCTGGCTCCTCCCTTCCTCCCTGCTTTCTGCGGACCATGCAGTGAGCTGCTCTGCCTCCACGTGCACTTCCACCACAGCTTTCTTCCTTGGAGCCCACTGATCATGGACTGTCAGTTCAAGCAAAAATAAACCTCTCCTCCTCCAAATGGTGGGTGTCAGGTATTTGTCCCATTAACAAGAGAAGTGACTATGCCAGAAGCTGATTGGTGAATTGTCAGGAGAAAATGACACATGTGCACCCCTGTCTGGCACCTGGTCATCAAGACCTGGAACTCTGGTGAGTGACGTGGCAGTGACTTGGGAGCCCCATACCCTTGCAATCTGAGGCCTCAGCCAAGTGACCCATTCACAGCTCAGTCTGTGACAGCTAAAATGACAGGCAGGAACAAGCAGACAGGCAATGGTCAGCTGCAGAGGCAGGGCCTATGGGGCTGGCTCTGTGCTTCTTTTGGCTCAAGCTTCCAGTATTGCTCTAGAAAGTTAACTTTCCAAGAAACGCTTATAGTTCACCTTCAAGGAAATCAGCAGTCCAGTTGCCATGCACTTCATTTAAGCTCATTGCTGGTGACGGCTGTGCCAAGACAGTCATGCCAGCGTAGCCTTTCTGAATGACCTCGAAAATTAAGCTAATAGCAAGTTTATGTCCCAGAGAAGCCACTGCCTACCAGCAAGAGCTAAATGCAGCCACTCCTGCCTCCATCTTAGCCTGGATATTTCAGGAAACTTGACTGCAAATTATGTCCATGGAAACTAAGATGCCTCCAAGGGCACATGCCTGTAATGCCAGCCCTCAGGAAGCTGGGGATGGAGGTGGGGCATGAACTCAAAGCCAGCCTGGACCACTCAGGGAGACCACATCTCCAAGCCCAGACAGGCAAGAAGTTGCCCCTTACCCTGTTCATTCGAGAGGTCAGTTGTACAACTCCGTTCTTGTAAAAACAGCTCCAGGGGACGCCACCGCGTGAGCTGCTGCCAACTAGGCCTAGCTAGAGAGCAAACATCATGGTGGGTGGTCTCCAGTGCTTCTTCAGCAATGTCTTCTAAAATGTAGAGTCTCCGTCACCTCAGGGTTGCTGAGACGCAGTGCTCAACGCCCACACCTTAAAGAAGGAAACGGCTTCTTTCGGCTCCCAGTCGGTAGAGCTTCAGTCCGAGGTCAGCAGGCTCCAAGGCAGGCTCGGTAGTGGCAGAGGAGAGCTGCTCAGGGCAGGGCAGCAGGAAGCAGAGATCGGGCCAAGGTGGAGGGAGGCAGAGGCTTCACGCTGTGCCCCAGGCACCACCTCCTCCAGCCAGGCTTAAGCTCCCAACCGCACACCAGCTGTAAACCTCCGCAGTGGATGAACCCAGGGATGAGTATCAGATTTGCAATATCCAGACTCTTAAGAGCCCTGAGGCTTTGGGCTCAGCTAGATATGAACTGGAACACTTGGCCACCAAGGGAAGAGGGCGCCCCCAGCAATAATTCCGATCTCCCTCCTGCGGGGCTGAGAGGCCACACAGCACAGGTAGGCAAGGGCCACATGATGCTCTCCCAGGACATATGCATCTAAGAAGCATGGAGGGAGTGCCAGGCATGGTGGCACTCGCCTGTAATCCCCACCACTCGGGAGGCTGAGGCGGATCAGTGAGTTCGAGACCAGCTTGGGCTACAAAAGTGAGCTCAAGGCCAGCCCAAAGTGCATAGCGAGACCCTGTCTCAAAAAGACAAAAAAAGAAAAAAAAAATGGATGGAAGGGGCTGGGTATATAGCAGCAGCATAAGTACCTGCTTTGCAAGTGCAAGGTCCTGAGTTCAATCCCCAGTATGGAAAAAACAAACAAACAAACAAAGCCAGAAGTGCCTGAGGCTCGAGCCAGACCCATGTGTTGTAGGTTTTGTGTCTAGGCCACTTTCTTGTTGCTGGCACCACAATGTCTGACGCATCCCCAAGGAAGGGAGGAGAGTGGTAATGATCCTCATTCACAGTTTCAGCCCTTCAGTGAGCTGGCCAGAGAAAGGGTGGCAGGACCTGGAGGCACAGCAAAGCGAAGGCTGCTGAAGCAGGGCAGCCAGACGGGAAGGGCCGCCAGCTAGCGCATAGAAGCAGAGGGCTGAACTGGCTTTGCTTGGGCCTTGCAGTGTGGGTCACAGGGACCAGCTGTTCCTAAGAAACAGAAACAACAGAACTGGAACTGGAACTGTTACCTGGGCAGCCATGGAACCAAGGCCTGTTGGCAGGGGTGGCCCTTCTGTCACCGCAGGACCTGGCGGGAGCCGGGCTGGCCACAGCGCCTCAGTGTAGCTGAGCACCAGGCCCCGATCCGTGACCGCACCACCTCTCCAGCGTGCTAGCCACCCAGTCCAGGCCGCAGGGCAGCCTTCTGCCCACCACACCAGCACCGCATAGGAACCCCTCCTGTGCGGCGGGGCGACCAGGCCTCCGGAGGCGTGGCTCCTGAATTGAACTGGGAAGACAGCTGGCGCTGCCTGGCTGTCTGCGCCACACGCCCAGCTCTGAACAGGTCTCTCTATAATGTTCTGCTTTCTGTGGTGCTTGCCAGAGAACCAAGCATGCCACTACATCTCACTCTGAGCTTGAATTTGCAATCTTCCTGCCTGGGTTTCCCAAGTAGCTGAGATGACAGGTGTGAGACACCGCATAAGGAAAAGTGTGGGAAAAAGGAATGAAAGAAAGCAAAAAGGAGGTTTGGTGAGATAGCTCAGTGGTCTAAAGTGCCTGCTTAGGCAAGCTTAGGCAAGCTTAGGCTCCTGCAGGGACCGCAGTTCGAACACGGTTCAAACCCGGGTACCACAGGCTGTGCCAGCCCCACCCCAGGGCAGGCTGAGCAGGCTATAATATAAATAAATACATAAATAAAATTTAAACAGAAAGAAAGAGTTGGAAGAGGTTGTGTATGTGTGTGTGTGTGTGTGTGTGTGTGTGTGTGCGCGCGCGCGCATGTGTGCGCGCATTTTTCTTAAGATATTTACGACTGGGTCTTGCTTTGCAGTTCAGGCTGACCTTAAACTATGTAGCTGTGGCTGGCCTTGAATTCATGCTGATCCCCACCTCAGTCTCAGTGCTAGGATTATAGGTGGGTGCCACACCACACCTCATTTCATTCATTCATTTATTTTATCTATTTATGTTAGGGTTGAGAAGCGCACCGTGCAAAGGAAGACTCCAAGAGACGTTCTCTCATGCAAAAGCAAGGGGATTTTATTTTCCAAGCATGCATGGGGCTCACTGAACGCGCAGGAACAGAGAGCCCCGAGCGAGGTGTGGACAATGTATTTAAGCCCACAGATGAGGGCAGGAGGAGTTTAGCAAGCGCAATTACAAAAGTGAATAGCATTGGTTAATTCAAATGGTTTCTTACACAGTTATTGGTGGGGGGTACCTAGGAGAAGGTTCAGGGTTAAGCTACAAGGAAGTTCCCTGATATGGACAGCAGATGTTCGGTCTGGGTGCATTCCACACGTTCCGTTATACTTTTGTAATTAGTGGTCAGGCTTATCTACGTGGGAATGCAGGCTGGGAACATAGGTCTGGCCGCACTTAAGTTGTAGGTGTTTAACATTAACCAGACTCTATTCTGGTGGTCTTTTCAGGAGTTAGAGTCTTGGGACAGGTTCTTCCCAGAGGCACATCTGTGGGGCCATTCGGGCTTTGCAAAAATTCCTCTTACATTTATTTACTTATCTATTTATTTTTATGTATTTAGTCCATGGTCTACAGGGTCTCACTACAGTTTTTTGTTTGTTTGTTTGTTTGTTTTTGAAACAGGTTCTCACTATGCAGTTCAGGGTGGCCTTGAACTAACTTTTGCAGCCCAGGCTGGTCTCGAACTCACAGTGATCCACCTGCCTCATCCTCCCAAGTGCTGGGATCACAGGCATGTGCCACCACTACATAGTTCTGACTCATAGTGATCCTCCTGTTTGCAGCCTCCCAAGCTATAGGGTTGCAGGTGCACACCACCATGCCCAGTCTCAATTGCTGTCTCAGTGTGCCCCAGGGGTAGGTCCAGAATGGCACATCGGGGATTGAACTCCAGTCCGAGTGTCTGCCTAAGTAAGCGCTTTAGTCTGCTGAACTATCTGGCTGGCCCTCATTTATTGTTTTGAGACAGAGTCTTGCTCTGTACCCAGGGTCACCTCAATTTATGGCGTTTTTCCTCTATTGACTGGTTGATGGATCGATTGTTCTGTCTCTGTCTTCCCCATCTCTCTCTTTCTCTCTCCCTCGTCTTTTTTTATGAGCAGAATAGACTTACTGGGGGAAAGAAAGCTGCTGTCTGAGAGAGGAGCAGGAGGGGGCCTGAGCAGGTGGTCCCCAGCTCTGTCTTTTCAGGCAGTGTCTCCTTATGGAGCCCAGGGTGACATGAAATTCATAGCAATCCTCCAGCCTCAGGCTCTTGAGTGCTAGGATTACCAGTGTATGCCATTATGCCAGGTGGGAGAACTTTTTCAAATAGAAGAGGGAAAAAAGAGGTGGAAAGAGGGGAGCAAAGGGGACCAAGGGGTGGAAGAGGAGGGAGGGGTAAGAGATAAAAAAGGATTAAAACACATTAGGGATTTGTAACAACTGCCCCTGATGAATGTAATCAAACTGGGGGGAAAGCTGCACCTGCCTGGCAAGCGCAAGAACTCGAGTTTGATCCCCAGTACCACATGTCATGCCAGCCCAGGTGTATTGTGCCACCTTTAAATAGGGTGTGGTGGCACACACATCTGTAACCCCAGTGCTGAGGAGGCTGAGACAGGAGGATCACTATGAGTCTGAACTGTGTGGAGACCCTGGACCAAATAAATAAATAAATAAATAAATAAATAAATAAATATTTAAATATTAAGGGTTGGCAAGTGAGCTCAGTGGACTAAGCGCCTGCTTAGGCAAGGGTTCGATCTCAGCATCACAGGCCACTCCAGCCCCTGCTCCAGGTGTGCTGAGCAGGTCATCGAGACCAGTGTGGTGGCACACACCTGTAATCCCAGCGCTGGGGAGGCTGAACACAGGAGGCTCACAAGGAGTCTGAGTTGTGTAGTGAGATCCTGTACAAATATATAAATTAAAAAATAAATAAAAGAAAAGTATTTGAACAGTGCGGCTGCCTAAACTTGCCCAAGCAGTTGCTTTCGGCTGCTGAACCGTCTGGCCAGCCCCCTCTTTTGTGTTTCAAGTACCAGCTGTCTCATTTCCAGGTCTTTGGCTGTGCTAGCGATTTTGCCATCTCTCATTTGTAGCTTTCTCTCAGTTTCATTATCTAGTCTTCATAGTTCCATCGCACGTTAACTTTGCTGAATCTTTAGAACACGTCTCCTAGCTGCCTCCCTCCTGAATTGTAGTTCCTTTATTTTCAGCTCTCTTTTCACTGCAGCTAGTTTTTCAACATTTAATCTTTCCTCCGTTGTCTGACAGAATATTAAACGCAAATGATATATTTTATGTTTCCACTCTAAGGTTGATGGGTTTACCTCTGCCTTTGAGCTGCCATCTTCTCTTCCTCCTGCAGGAGCAGTTCTCTTTTTGTTTCTTCAGCTCTCCAAAGCAGTTCTTGTTTCTGGTATCAAGCTTCCTCTTCAATTCTGCTGCTCTATTTCAGCTTTCATGTCTTCAGTTGTTTGCCTCTCTCTCAAGTAATCCAATTCATCATTTCTTATTCTTCTAAGATTTTTTTTTTTTTTTGCAGTACCAGGAATTGAACTCAGGACCCTGTGTTTGCCAGGCAAGTGATTATTTTACTGAGCTAGCTCCCCAGCCCATCATTTCTTATTCTTTCTCGCTCCTGTGTCTGATAGTCCACAGTAACTTTTGGATACTGATTAAATACTGGATACTGTCATTTTTGTCAGTTTCCCGAAAGCTACCAACTCACTTTCTGGATGAATATTAGCAGATGTGCTCTCCATGAGATGATAAACTTCTTTAATCATAACACTTACATCTAGGTTATTCCAATGGTGGAGAAAAACACTCAGAATTGCTGGGCATGGTGGCATACGCTTGTAATCTCAGCACTTGAGAGGCTGAGGCAGGAGGATTGGTGTGAGTTCAAGACCAGCCTGGAATACAAAAGGGAGCACAATGCCAGCCTGAACTGCATAGGGAGACCCTGTCTCAAAAAGACAAACAAGAAAACAAACAAACAAAAAACAAAACAAAATAAAAACCTCAGAATAGGGCACAGTGGAACAAAGGTGCTCTAGAACGCATGTTGTAGGCTACCACAGAAGGAAGGAAGGATGGTTGGAAAAAATGTTGTCAAATAACCCAAGCCACGCCTCTCTTGTCAGCACCTCTGTTGGGAGCCAGCAGGAAGCCAGGAAATTTGATCAAGTGTGTGTAGGTGGGGCTGGGCTTCCCTGCCTGGGGCAGAAAGCTACCCCAGTGCTGAGAAAAACATCCTGCCTGGTTCAATATAGAGATAAGGACCAAGCATCTTAAGTAGAGAATAATAAAGCCCAAGGATAGCTGTCGAGAGTTCTGGTTGTCTCCTCTCCTGCTTGGAATGTTTTCAATTTCCCCAAAGCAGTTATGCAAATTCCTTAGCCTGTCCTTGAATACTCAATAAAAGTAATATCCTTCTGAGGGTCTAGGCTCACTTCGAGAGAGACTAATCTCAGTGAGTCCTCTGAGCTACCTTCATCAGGTTTCTAGTCGTTTATTTCGGCACCGACACCAGAACAACACAACAAGTGGCGCCCAACGTGGGGCACGGAAGATGACCAGGGGTGAGTTAAGAGAGGCCTGACCGAGTGGGAAATGTACGCCCAGAGTAGGCGAGACTACCGGCAATAGCTCAGAGCAATTCCACTTCGATAGAAAAAGAGTATGTCCATAGAGGCATTACTCAGGAGCAGGGGTAAAGATGAAACCAAGAAGTTTTGAAAATTTGTTTTTCCTTATAAAAAGATATTGTTTATGGTTTCAACCTAAAGGAAAAGCTGCTCTAGACTTAAAAGTCTGGAAGCAGGTCATAAAAGCTCTGTAAAGAGCGCACCAGCAAGGAAGACCCTATCCCTTTAAATGTGTGGTCTTTGCATAGCCTTATCTCCGCAGCTTTGGAGCCCCTGTGGTCTAACTCTGAGGAATCGAGTCTGCCGCCGATTCCTCAGACTCAGGAAGGCAGTCTTATAAGGGGTTCAGTTGGTGAGGACATTACAGAACATAAAGACAGCACCACATCTCTTAATTTGTCCTTGTTGGGTAAGAATCTAAATCAGAAAATCCGAAAGTAAAGCAAATATTTCTGGTTCTTCAGCCTCTGTCCTCTGATTCTGAGGACTTTTTGGATGCTCAGTGGAATGGGTTGGAGAAAGAGGCAAATAATATCCAGGAGTTATCTAAAGATTGGGAAGAGGTTTTGCTTGTGTTATTGCAGATACTGGAGAAATTTGGGTACCAGCTCAACGAATAAAACCTAGAAAATGAGTAAGTGTAAACATTCTGATATAAAATCTCTGCTTGATAAAAAAAACTCGCTTGATACTTTATAGGACACTAAGAAATAAATTTCCTATAATTGGGACTGGGAGAAAACCAGGGAGAGAAAACAAAAAGAGATGAAAACTAGCTGCCTTATTGCAGTTTCAAATCCAAAGGTTTGATTCTCTTGGCTCCAAGAAGAGCTCAACGATGATAAAGTTCACCTGCTATGGCTGTTGGAAAATAGGCCGGAACAAGAGGGATTGTTTCAAGAGGCCCACAAGTCATGCCCTGACTGCCAAAGCAGCTGCTAGAAGTGAGACTGCACTCTGAGGCGTAGGCCCCAGAGCTCAGACTCAGCTTCCCAGATGGTCCAGTAGGACTGAAGGGCACTGGGCCTGCCTGCTCCCTCTGGCTGGACAATCTCTGTTATCTGCATGGAGGAGCCCTAAGAAATCATGACCAAAAGGAAAACCCAGCCTTTTGCTGGACATTGGCACAGGTCTCTTTGCTTTTCTCTAACCCTAACTTTTCTTTCAATTATCATACCTGAATTATTAGAATAAAAACAAACAAATTAAAATTATCTTGCTGGCTGGGCTTGGTGGTGCACGCTTGTAATCCCAGCACTTGGGAGGCTGCACAGGTGGATCGGTGTGAGTTCGAGACCAGCCTGAGCTACAAATGTGAGCTCAAGGCCAGCCTGAACTGCATAGTGAGACCCTGTCTCAAAAAAAGACAAAAAAATTATCTTGCTGATGTCACTGTTCTCGTACAAAGATAACTAAAAAAATAGGGTATTCTGGTTTTCATGAGTCCTTAAAGTTTAGAGATGGATAAAAACTAGAGGGACTTACAACAAACTGTCAGACTCCATAAATAAAAAGGTCTATGCTATTTCACCTACACAAGATAATAAAGCCTGGTGTCTCTTGAGGGCTGTTAGGTAGAACCTCTGGAGAGTATCTCTGACTGCCAATCCCCAACAGCGACCCTTTTCAGCCTGAAGAAGCCAGAGTGGTCGTCGTCCATATCCCTCTCACGTCCATATCCCTCTTACTTCTTCAGAGGAGGATCCTTACAAGCAGCCAAGTTAGACAAAAATATTATAGGCAGTCAGATAGGGCTAAGCCCTCAAAAGAGATAACACCAAAGGCAAAAAATCTGACAGCTATGGGAAGGACAGATGCTCCTACTGTGGGTCAGACCTAAACGCCAAAGGTCAAACAAATACTGACCTCTTTTAAGATTGACATCTAGGATTAATCATCACCTAAAGGGAGCCAGAGGAACAAATCATTGTCTGAGGGTCTAGGTTCACTTTGAGAGAGACAAATCTCAGTGAGTCCTCTGAGCTACCTTCATCAGGTTTCTCGTCATTTCTTTCAGCACCGACGCCAGAACCACACAGCACACCTCTGAGAGCATAGTTTCAAGAAGAGGCTATGCATACAACTGGGAAGCTACATCAGGATCTATAAAGTGCTGTAGGAATTCCTTGTCCTGAAATGCCAAAACATTTTCTATCATACAAAGGATGCTGATGGGAGGATTAGGAAAGTATTCAAACCAGTACTGACACCAATTGACTCACAGAGCTATAGAAAATATTCCTTAAATTCATCTGGAACCAGATGAGACTTAGGAGAGTAGGAACAACTTCAAAACAGCTAAGTTGGTTATTCTGGAGTAATTTTATGAGTGGAAGTGCCAAGAGAGGAAGATAACTGGGTGTCACCGAAGGTGGTAGGCCAGTGTGCTGACGCAGGCGGGGGAGCAGATTCCTACTTTTGATAGGGACATTTTTTCTGAAGGTTGAGAAATGCCACCTGGGTACCTTCATCTGTGAGGCTGCTAAATGCAGTATGATTTTCAGGTGGTTGTCACAAAGAG
>PVJA010016693.1:0-32657 GCA_004027025.1 Myocastor coypus
GTGGGCATGACCCACCTCCCTATTGATGTTGCTTAGAAAAAAAAAAAAAAAAAGGAAAACAATATACTTCTCTTCGGACTAAGAGGAAGCAGATACATACACAGTCAAATGTTCTGCAATTGCAGTGTGCCACCAGTGAAGCTTGTGATGTTGGAGGCTATTGAATCTAAGCCTCCTAAAGCTCATCTCGCCAATCTAGCTCTGTGTTTCATGCATTGTAATTAAGCATTTTGTTTTTTTCTTGCTGGGTGGTCAAGGGCAAGTTGAAGAGCAAGTTGAAGTGTCTAGCTTTTAGAAGCCACTTGCATTCCTTGGATTGCAGCCTTCTTCTCCATCTTCAAAGCCTGCAGTATCTACAAAACCCCGTGTTTCTAATGTCCACTGCTGTTGTGTTTCTGTTTCCAGCTCTGAGCCCTCAGTGTCCCTCTTACAGGGAGCCTTGTGAGTATACCGTCTCTACTTAGTTCGAGGGCACTTTTTCCCTTTCAGCTTCCTCATTCCATCTGCACCAATCCTTTTCCACATAGGGTTAACACAGTCATAGGTGCTGTGACTGGCATGTGTTCCCAAAAGGTCATGTGTTGTGCATTTGTCTCCAAATTCCTGAGCCCATGGAATTTAGAGGTGTAGCCTCGGGAAAGTAATGAAGAGAGGGCCCCATGGTGGAATGAGTGGCTTCCTAGGAACAGGGAACTGAAACGCTCACTCTCTCATCCTTCAAATGCCACCACTTCCCAGTGCATCAAGAAGGCCTCCCTGGGGTGCTGAGTAGAAGCTGGAACCACGCTTTTGGACTTCCTAGCCTCCAAAGCCATAAACTAGACAAATGCCTCTTCTTTATAAATTGCTTGGTCTTGGTATTTTGCTTTAGGAACAGAAAACATACTAAGAGCAGATTTCAGGGATTCCTACACAGAGATCTCGGAGACTACTCCTGTCTAGCCTTCCCCACAGCTGTTCTTGAATGTCCTGCTAAGGTAAATGCATGTTGCTGGCAACCCCAAAACCTCAGCCTCTACGATGCTCTGTATTCTCAGTGCCATATTCTGAATGAATGGGGAGTGTAGGACGCAGGATTGCCGGTTTTTTGAGCTCAAAAACAAACAACTAACAAAATCCATAGAAGTTTAATGCTGGGCACAATGCTTTCCTCAGGCACAAGGCAGCCACATGAGCAGCTCCCTGACCACTGTGCAAGGGCTGAATGAATAGGAAGCGAGAAGGGATGGAATGCCTAAGCCTTTCATAGAGTGCAGAGCGGCTCGGATGTGCTTACACTACGATTACACAGAGCGGGATGGGGAAGCAGGAAAACGTCTTCCCTACCAAAGTCCAGGCAAGAAGAATGTTTAGCATATACAACGTAGCATCTTGGTGACCAGGCTTTTGGGTCAGGTGACAGTCTCCTGGTGCATAGGCTACGTGAGTCAGTAGGAAGTCCTGATGATTCCTGGGGAAATTGGCAGCTTTTTCTTCTCCAAAAATCTATAAGCACATGTTGACTCTTTACTGTGTTGCAATGTACCATAACAATCATAGTAAATTCTTCAAAAGAGGGAATAAGTCTCTGTCATCTTTGTCACTACCTGAAAACACCTGGCATATTGTAAGGGGCTCACATGTCAGAGGTCTAAGAAAAGCCTACTAGTTGGGTATGGTGGCATGCACATGCTATCCCAGCACTCTGCTGAGAAACACAAGTTTGAGCTCAGCCTGGCAACATAGCGGATTTGAACCTGTTTCAAAATTTAAGATAAGGACTGGGGAGCTAGCTCAGAGCAGAGGTCCTATGGTCAATCCTCAGTGCCACCAAAAGAGTAACAGAAAAAAGATAAGGCTAGTAGTAGATGGTCCAATGTGTTTAAAAAAAAAAAAAAAAAAAAAAACAAGCTTAGAACTGCAGACCTTTCAGGTGCTCCAGGGATCTGTTTAGTTCAGTCACTGTTGGGAGCAATTTACCAAAATCTGGTGTTAGTTTTAAAGCATGCATTTCTTGCAAGCCCTATTGGGCTGATGAACAAATAAATAATCCATCAAAGGGAGCACTTTAGCTAAGATGCCAGGCCATTTTACTTCCTTGAGTCTCTTAGGAAGTTATTGGCAGCATCTACCTTCAGCGAATGGCTAGCACTGCCAAGGTATCTGGCTTTGGCTAGAATTTTCATTTATGCAAAATGGGGCTAGGGTTTTTATTAGGAAGTGAGGGTTCATGGAAGAGCAGAGTATTCTGCTTAATGTTGGACTTCAGGGCTTAGGCACCACTTGTAACTCACTGTCAAAAGCCATAGCCTGCACCAGCCCTGGCCTTCAGGTGTGTGTTTGTTGAAATCGAAGGGGCTGTTTGTTCACCAAGGGTAGAGCAGCCCCGAAGGGCAGACGGAGCTGCTCTTCCTCTTCCCTCAGGCCTTCACCTTAGTCCACACCGGGCAAACTCACTTGCCTTCAGCAACCCTTAGAGCTGAAGCTCTCTATAAAGCATTCTTTCACCCCCATGTCTTGGCTAGCTCACAACTGTGACCAGCCAGAGTTATTTCCCTCAGTACCAAGAACTTCCCTTTTCAAAATGAGATTCCACAAATGGCCTTTTATAACCAGGAAAAACTTTACATAAAAATAAAACTAAGCCTCCTACTTCTCTCATAGAATAGGGAAATGAGCATAAAGTCAATCACACCATTTCCCTAACTTTTCCTAGTCAATTCCTAAACTATTTCTCCCTCTAAATAAAGTTTCAGGGCTCTGGCTTTGCCCTGAAGGAACCAGTGTGTCCCTCCAGTATTGAGGGGCCACAGCTAAGATACATGATAAAACCACCATGACCTAAAAGCAGATGTGGTAAGCACATGTTCTCTGACCCATGAAACTGTCCTTCTCTTTGCTTCTTTGCTGCAAAAATGTCCTGACCACTGAGCACTCCATATTTCCCAAGACAGCCCAGGCATTGCACAGTCCATCCCACCAGCTTGCTTACAGTTGACTCCACCATGGAACTAGTTTCTGCATCAGAATTAGGGGCAAATACAGCACAGCATAAGGGGAATAACTTTCCCTAGAGCAAAAATTCACCATGGGTTAAGCGACGGAGCTCTTACCTCTGACACCTGTGAGCCAGCTCAGATGAGGTGCAGCTATTAGGGAGGCACAACTACTGATCAGCATCAGAGCCCAGAGTCACCTTGTTGGTGCTAAGAGATTTTGCAACTAGAGTGCAATGTTGTGTATCTTAAACCTATCTTTTAAATGTTAAAAAGTGCTACATCCACAGGCCAAGAGTATACACAAGGCACGAGTGTGAGCCTGGGGTGAGGCTCTGGATTCTCCCCTGGGAGCAGGGGGACACCCTGAGCCACAGCCTTGAAACAATCAGTGCCCTGCAAGTTGTCATGTTTCAGTGTTCTGGTGATCGGCAGTGCCGACTTTGCCACAAGACTGAACCTCCAACCCCAGAAGGCAGACAGTGAAATACGGCCTTTAGCGGACAATCTGTCGCTTGTACCTACTATGCCCTTCCAACAACTAGCACTTCACCTACTACAGAGACAGCTTGAAGTCAGGCCTTCAGATGGACTGCAGCACTCTCTTTGCTCTTTGAGATCTGAACCCGAGGTATGACATCGCAGGGAACCAGAGTTACTCCATTAAAAGACATTATCTCCCCTTTCTCTCTCTCTCTCTGGCCTCTCCCTTTCCCCAAGGAGAAGGTCTATTTGGAAGAGTGTGCTAACTATATTTACAATCCCAATACCAGTTTTCAATTTTTTCATATGATTTTTTCCTATAAATTTTTCAATCCATCTATAGGAAAAGTTCCTTGCCCTCTAACAAAATATGCATTATAATTCTATAGCACTTCGGCTAATTGTTCTAGATAGTATCATTAAACACCTGCACTTGCTGGTTGGAGTAGGAATGTAAATGCTGGGATTAATATAAAGATAATACTTTTCTAAATGGCTTAAAGTGAAGCCAGGCTCATTAAACTAGTGACAAAATTTTTCCCAGAACAGTGTTTTACAATAATTTCTTTTTCTTGGAAATGTTTGATAAACCAATCATTTTGTCCACCTTTCAGTTCTTTCTAGAGTTGCTGCCCTTATACTACATAAAGCTGCTCTAGTCCCTCAAGCTGAACTTCTCTGGAGAATGGATGAACAGGTTTACAAGAGTAACTAACTGGCTGGAGCTAAGTGGTCTTGAATGGACACAGTATAACTTGAAAGAAAAAACTAGTAGTGAAGTCTTCAAAGGATTTTTTCATACTTGATGCCAGACCAAAGATCATAGGTACTTGAATTCAGCAAAATAACCCAATATAGTCCAATTGTTCCTAATAGTAGTGTATTATCCACAAAACTACAGTTTCTCTAACTGCAACAGAACACCCATCTCTGACAAAACAAAACAAAAAAGGGAGATATAAATAACCATTTTATGGGACATATATATATATATATATATATATGTATGTATATATATGTATATATGTATGTATATATGTATATATATGTATATATATACATATATATATATGTATATATATGTATATATATACATATATATATATGTATATATATGTTAGGATAGACATACAGCTACTTTCTCTTAGTTCTTTGAGAAGAAAGATTTGTACTAATATTGTTTAGATAAGCTATCATGTCTGCATCTTGTCCTCTGAATAGCTACTAGGAAGACAACAATATGAAATGTATTAATATCATAACTCATGCTAACCTGTTTATCTTTTTTTCCTCATTAAAATGAATTAAAAAAAAAACTAGTAATGAAAAGAAAACCAACAGCTTCATATCTCATCATATTGAGGAACTTGATGAATTTAAAACATGCTTTTTCTAACCCATCTTCCTGGATAGGCTTCTATGTATTGGTCTTATCTAGAGTTTTATCTTGTCTCAGTTACTCTTCTCTCTTTGTTGGGACATAAAATATTGGACACCCAAAATGAAGGAACAAAAGGGTTACTTAGCTCATAGTTTGAGGAGGTTTCAGTCCATACTTGGCTGGTTCCAAGGCAGGAGTGGCACAGGGCAGAGAGCACGCTTTCATGAAGGCAGCAAAAAGCAGAGAGCAAAGGGAGTCGCAGCAGCTCAGGCAGCTAGCTAGCCTCTCTCCCCTCCTCACATTGTAATGCAGAGTATCTGCCCCAGGGCACTCACACCCATGATCCCAACATTAGATCAAGAATAAATCACAATCTCCAGATGCCACCCCATGACTGCATGAGGCTTTGGGGAGACAACTAGACAAAAACCCTAACATAGCCTTAGTAGGTTTGTTTTTTTTGTTTTGTTTTTTTTTGTTTTGTTTTTTTTCGTTTGTTTGTGGTAGAATCATTTCCAAGGAGACAGAAAAATGAGATATTTGGTAAAAACACTAACTTCCTCTGAGAAATCTAATAAAAACTTTTTTCAATACAAAAAAAAAAAAAAAAAACAACAACAACCCACTTTTGTCTGTACTGGAACCTGGCTAACATAGTACACAGCCCACTGGGTCACCTCATCTCATGTAGCAATATTTTATGGGATGAGACAACGAACTTTACTGCTTTCAGGGGTTCTGCCATCTAAAAAGGCTGGAACTAATACAAGCTTACAGTTGCTGAACCTTCACTGTGTGCCCTTGACTAGGAAAGAATGAGACACATCAAGTAAATAATTGTCAATGGAATGCAGAATTTGAAATCTTATTCATTGTTCCAGATCCACCTCAGAGGACACTGCTCTGCAAAGACTCCTGAGGTAACCAAGTCTCCCCAGGCTGATTTTGTTTCCTCAGCCATGGTGCTCGATGCTCCTGTGTACCCCACTTGGATGCTGCCTCATGGACTATACATAGCCCCTACTCAACAACACTTCAGAGTCAATTTCAGACAAGTATTTGCCTAATATGCAGGAAACTGAAGGATTTGCTAGCACATATTGTGAAAGTCACATCACTCCTGAAAGTCAAGTAAAAAGCAAGGAACCAATATTCATAAGAACTCTTATTAATTTCCGGTCCAAGCTCAAAAGGAATACAAATCGCCCGCAAGGCTCTAGGCAAAGAGCCAAGGTCTCCATCCCTCCAGCTGTCTATTCTTGGATCAGCTGCTTAGCAAATACTCTCCAGGAGTTCCCCATTTAAGAGAAACACTCAATGGTAGGTACAAAATCTGAATCATTCATTTACCAACTTGTTCAAAACTATAATTCATCCATTTACTTGTATACATATTTACTTCTGAATAATAAGCCACAAGTAGAAGACAGAAACATGAGTGATACCACTTCTAATCTGAATGAGTTCCACTCTGTTACAGAAGACGGACACACAAATATTTATTAAGACCTATGAAAACAGACAGACACACCAAGTACCACAAGCACTTAGAAAAAAATAGACAATGTGAACCTGAAGATTGGGACTCTTTTTGTACAGGATAACTGACATTAGCATTAGGCTTTGTAAAAATAAATGAGGTTTTTTTTTTGTTGTTGTTGTTGTTAGATGCAATATAGGGAAATAATGTTCTGGACAGTGAAAATAGCACTTGCAATGTAACAGCCTGCTGGGAACAACTGCTGCTGCTTGAATTTAGTCACAAAGTTGCTATGTCATTGGGCAGAATTAAGGCCACTGGCAGAATATCCCACAGATCAAGAATGTTGAGTGGGGGAGGAAAGGGCAAGGCTCTCCACCGTGAGCTGGGCATCCCACGAGAGCTGGGACTGCACACCCTCCCGAGGGAGTTGCTGAGAGGTAACCCTGTCCTGATTCCCACTAAAGCACCACAAAGGCTAGCTGTGGCTCTACTGGTAAGCAGAATTTGATAGCCATCCAGAAAAATGCCAAGTGAGGACAAGCACCACCCTTTTTGCAACCGAGCTGAGCATGTGCCAGTCCCGCAAGCTTGGCAGGATTTGTTTGCAGCAACGGCCCGGTCAGGAACAGATATGTCAGTCAAGTGTACCCTGGGCCATGAATGGCAGGTGCCACTGCACCTCCCTGACAATGAGCACTCTTCACCCACAAGACGCCCCTTCCATGCTCCTTCTTATCTGGAGACTTCAAAGTTTAATGTTGCATGTGTCCCTCAGAAAATGTATAAATACTTGTATGTTTAATATCACGCTCCCGAATACCCTGTGGGTCACAGAAGAAATCAAGGAAGGAAGTAAACAATTTCTAGACTCAAAAGATGATTCCAGCACAACTCCTCAGAACCAAGGGGACACGATGAAAGCAGTCCTACAAAGGAAGATTATTGCAGTCAGTGTTCGCATCAGGAAAACAGAGCAAGCTCAAATAAATAAGGATGAACCTCAAGACACCTGAAAAATAACAATAACCCAAATCAAAACTGAATTTAAAGAGGAAAAGCATAAATACCACAAGAAAAGTTAATGAGACAGAGATTAAAATTAAAAACAATATAAAGAGGCTGGGGAGATAGCTTGGCCATCTCAGAGCCTGCCTAGCAAATGCAAGGACCTGAGTTCAGTTCCCGGTACCACATGCCATGCCAGGCCCACACTGAGCTGGCCACCAAAACCGTAACCCCAGGGCTGGGGAGGCTGAAATGGGAGGATCGCTATGAGTCCACGCTGCATACCAAGACCCTGTACCAAACAAACAAATAAACAAATAAATATTTTTTAAAAAATACAAAGAATCAATGAATGAAAGAACCAGATCTTGGAAAAGATTAAACAAAATAGATCAGCCCTGAGCTGAACTTAGCCTCTGCTTCTCAGTTTTTGACCACTGCTATTTTATGCTCTGCTTCTGGGAGGTCCACATTTTTGCAGCTTGCACCTGTGAGGGCAAGTGGCATCTAACTTCCTGTGTGTACATAAAGTAAGGGTACTTTATGAACATGTGTTCCAATTCCATCCATGTGCATAACTCTATGTCTAAGACCAGCACCCAAATAATTGCAGCCATAGATCATACACTTTGTTAGGGTCTGGATCCTCCATGCACACTCCCCAAAGCCACGTGATAAAGACCCATGCCACCTGGCCATAGGGCCAGCAGCGACTGGGACAGTTAAACACAGATTGAATGAAACTGCCACAACTATGATCCAAGGCAAACCTTTTTTCACAGTAAGTTTCTATGTCTAAGGTACTTGTTTAAGTGACAGAAAACTGACCCATAAACATTCTCATCACCAAGTTCCCCAATTTTATAAACATGGGAACACTAGCTTTTCCTCCTTCAAAAGGAAACCCAGCCATGTGCCTGTGTGCTGCAGGCATTCCACGATCTATCTAGGCCTAAAAGCATAAGGTTGCATGCCACAGTAGATAGAGTTTTGTCAGTTAAAACAGATTGTTAATAACAAAGGCCAATGATAAACTATAATTGGTGTCCTTGTTTGGGACCTCTACATCTCTCTTGTTAAAAATGTACTGGACCTTGGGAGATACAAAAGTTACATGTTTCACTAAATGGATCTTGCTTAAACTTGTCCTCAGCCACCCAGCAGAAAAGTTTAAACACAAGGCACAAAACATAAAGCTAGATTAGAATGCTGAGCTGTAAAAGGCTTAAATCAACAGCTTCCAACATTGCCAGTTTTACCAATAACCCACTGCAATGATCGAACATTGGATTATATATACAACTACTTTCTCTTAGTTCAGTGAGAAAATTTTTTTCATACCAATAATGATTAAAAAAATTATCACATCTACACCATGTGTTCTGTATAACTAATAGGAGGACAACAATATGCATTGTATCAAATTTTGGAAATGTACTACTAACATGTTTTGAAACTGTCACATTGTTATTTCTTATTAAAAGTAATAATAAATAAAAATGAAAAAAATGTACTGGAGGAAAAAAGTCTTTAATGCTTAGCTTAATTTTAATGATCTATCTCATGAAATAAAAAGGGAAAAAAATAAAATACATCCCTTTCCTCCTCAAAATTTCCTATCCTGACAACAAAGCTCAAGCACTGTTACTAAGGAAGAGTTTACACCATAAAGCTTGAGTTTTGTTACTTTTTCTACTGAAAGTTGGAAAGCAGTTGATTTCTCCTTTAATCACTACCTGGAATACATACATCATGCCATTAGGCACAACTGGGAAAACTTGTCTTCCCTTTCCCCTACCTGGGCCCAAAATATGCAAACTCTGTCATGTTTGTCCCATAACAGGGCGGCTAAGACATGCTCAGGCACTTCCCTTGGAAGACTTGGTGTACTCCAGAGAGCAAGTAGAGGAACAGGTGGAGAAAAACAGGTAATGAGGGAGGAAAAGACTTGGCAAGAGGAAGAGAAGTCAAAGAAACAATCTTTTATACTCAGGAAGCAGGGGCGAGGTTCTCTGGGGAAAAGGCATTCATTATTTCATTGGAAGACCACAAGGTTGACATGAATTTTTGAGGTAAAAGGTAGCTCACATTCCCTTATTCTACAGATCATGGGCTTCACCTTACAAACACTGATACAGTGCCTACCTGGACTTGAAACACCATCCTGTGTGTTCCTGGACACATGGTTTAAATATAACCTTAACTTGTTAAACTTGTTATTTAACTACAAAAATTATCAAAAACTTCAACAGGAAGGGCCCAGGAAGATAGCTCAGGGGCACAAGTGCGTGCCTGGCAAGTGCAAGGTCCTGAGTTTGATCCTTGGATCTTACAAAAAAAAAAAAAAACCTTCAACACGGACTCAGACTCATTAATCAAAAGATTTAAATATAAAATCCAGCCTGGCTTTGAGGACAGAAGGTGGCTAATGCTCCTTTACTGTCCCCACACCTATTGCCAAGGGCCCATCCTGAACTTCTGCTAGGCTGACTGGAAGTCCTGGGTGAAAAGGGACTAGTGGGGTCTCCTTACTTCACACGTGAGGTGCCTGTGATGAGATGTCAACACAGAGGTGACCTCCTAGCTACCCAGTGATGGGATTTGGGATATGCTACCCCAAAATATGACACCTGGTCCTATAGAAAATGACAGAAGCTGGGAGGTCACTGTTCATCATTCTTCTTTCTGCCTGGAACTGGCCATAAAATCTAAGAAAGATGTTCTAAAGTGCCCATAAACCAGGTCATAAGGACCTTATGTGAATGGATAATGAAAATAGCTTATATACTCACAGTCCCCTAACTTATGAGAGCTGGACTTGTGCTAATGACACGCACTCTAATACTTTTAGGAGGAGGGCAGCAGGCCACCATTCCCAGGCAGCCACACATTCATGCTCGGAGCAAACAACCAGCCTAAGAAGGACAAGGCATTGCTCATCTGCTTGAGTAGTATATTGAATGTGCTTTTGGGTATTTTCTACTTGGGATATTTCCAACTCATGATGGGCTTATCAGGATATAATCCCATTATACATGAAGATATATACACAACAGAATACTGTTCAATCTTAGAAGAGAAACCTGTATTTTCTGACCACATGAGTGATCCTGGGAGCTGTTGTATTACCCAAAATGAGCCAGGTTCAGATAGAGCTATACACTGGATCTCACTCACACATGAATGCACAAAAGGTCAAGCTGACAGAAGCAGAGCACGGTGGTTACCAGAGGCTGGGTAGAAGCCCAGGGTGTGGGAGTTTTGTAGAATGTTAGTCAAAGGGCATAAAATGTAAGTCCAATAAATCTGTTGTGCATTATGATGATGGCAGTGAAAAACAATGTATTGTGTGCTTGAAAATTATTAAGACAAAAAAAAAATTATTAAGACAATCGATTTTAAATGTTCTAATAAAAAACTATACAAGGTAATGGATGTTAAACAGATCAATCCAGTCATTCCTCAATGTATTTGTATAATAGCATATCATATTATATGGCTTATAAATACATTATTACTTGTCTATTAAAACCAATTTCTCAAAAGATCCTCATGTCAAAGATGCCTAACTGATTCCCAGAGGAAAAGGGCATCCTTATCTCTCAAGAGTCCTGGAGCAGAATCAGAACAAACGGGCCTTGCTGAGTCTACCCATTAGGTCATGCACATCGCCTCATCCTACCACTCCACAACTGTCCACGCCTTATCATATCTAGCATAAAAACACTCTTCAGGCCTTCATTTTCTTACAAACAGTCCTACAGCACACAAAAATGACATTAAATAGGCTTGTATGGTTCTCTTTTTACAGTACCTTTCATCATAGACTCTTTAGCTGTGAACCTAGGATGGATAGAAAGGTATTTTCCTTCTACATCAGATTTTATTTTTATTTATTTATTTATTTTTATGGCCAGCTCAGCCTGCCCTGGAGCTGGAGCAGTTGCAGCATGTGGTACCACGGATCCAGAAGCTGTCTTTGTGGCTGCCTAAGCTTTTCTAAGCAGTAGCTGCTTTAGACTGCAGAACCATCTCACCGGCCCCTCTACATCAGATTTTAAAAGGCTTGTGACTCTCTTTTCATTTAAACACACACACATGCACACACACACATGCGCACACACACACACACACACACACACACACACACACACAACTTTTTATTCCAAAAATTCTGTAACTAGCACTGGTGAAAAGAATTAGCAGCTTTAGTTCACTGGAGGCTGTGAATCCATTACAGTGATGGAGCCTTTGGTATCATACAAGTTTGGGGATCAGCCAAGGCCTGAGTAAGAGACCCCAAGTCCCTAAAGAGGGAAAACAGTGGGAAGTTAAAGGGTGACAGCAGAGAATCCAAAAGAAACGTCCCTTAGAATAACTCAAAGAAAATACAAATAGTTTCCTGAGGCCCTCTGGAGTTTCCCACTATCTACATGCCCAGATCCCTGTGTTCTGAGGCTTAAGTCCTCACTTCCTCACCAGACTAGGAGACACCGTCACAGATCAGAGTGCTGGTCAGAATTCCCTTTCTTGTTGTTCTTTCCTCCTTTCCTTTCTACTACTCCCCTGCCCCCACCCCCATCCTGTCCCCTGCTCGCTCTCTCTGTTTCCCCCTCTCTCTTCTCTTCTCCCTGTCTTCCAAAGTCTAAGCAAGAATATTCTTACATGTGCGTAATTGACTGCTGATTAGAAAGCAAGTCAGTGCATGAGCAAGAAATCGCTAAGCTGGAAGCCAAAAGGTCTCAGTTCTAGACCTGGTGCATCCACTAACTAGGTTTCTTTTTCAGTCTCAGTTACAAAGTGAAGTTAAACTGCAAGTTCTAAGACACTGTTACAAGTAGCATTATGTTTCCACTGTAAAACAAGACTAGTAAAACACAATCTTCTGGTTGAGAGCAATTCTTGATAAGTGAATATATTCTTTTGAGAGACAGCTCCCTTTTCTGTAAATGGGTGTGTGGGAGGGTTGTCAAACAACAGAGTAGTTCAGAAAACATTTACCGAGGCAGGATGAGCTAGACTCCTTGGTGGACAGCAATGAAATGAAACAGAAACACAATGAGTGCTTTATTATTCTCCCGAAAGGAAGATAACTGTTCTGACCTTCCAAGGCCTTGACCCAGGAGAAATCAACCTAGTTGATGCTGGGCGAAAAAAAAAGTTAACAGCAATTAAAAAGTTATTGTTCTCCAAATAGTAGGACAAATAAAATCTATTTCCCTCTACCCCCTCAAAAAATCTAAAAAGATAATTTTCCATTTACTAGGATAATAAACCTGCTTCTTGCTAAGTCCACATATCTGCATATCTCTTTGAAGTAAAGGAATATTTCTCATTCCAAACTCATTAAGTTGTTTATTATTTTTTGAACAACTCGTTAATGAATGTCACCACATGCTTATACAAAGCCCAGATCTTAACTGTTGGATTCTTTCTTCATCACCCATGCACAGCCTGTTCTTTTCAGGAGTTAAATGACTGTTATCAAAATAAGTAAAAGGAACATCAAAAGTGAGACAGCACTCAGAGACTGTGTCCCAAGCCTATTGGTTTACCCACTGCATCTTATCAAAGATTCCAAAGAGAACTGTTTCATGAATGCTGCCTTCAAATGAATTGTAACAGTTTTAATTAGTTCAAGTCCAGGGGGAAATAGTTTTCTAGGAGATGCTGTATATATATTGTATGCCTCAAATTTTCAACCTTCCTAAGCCTTCTGGTATGGGCTGAATATTTGTGCCACACTCAGAATTCCTATGTTGAAGTCCCCTGGCCAAGCTGAGGAGGTGGGCCCTTAGGGAGGTAAGGTGGTTTAGCTGACGTCTTGAGGGCACCTTCCAGGATGGGACTAATGCATCTCAAGAGGAGTAAGAGCCTCTCCCTCCCATAGGACAAGGGCATTCGCTATCACAACTCTGTTCAAGATAGTTCTTAAAACATTCACTACAGCAGTAAGAGAAAGAAATAAAAGGGATATGAATACAGAAGGGAGGAGTTAAATTATCCTTATTTCTGATGGCATAATCCTCTACATGGAAGACCCCCAAACACCACCAAAGACTCCTTGACTAACATCCAAATTCAGTAGTATAGCAGGATACAAGGTCAGCACTCAAAAATCAGTCAGGTTCTGATAGACCAATGGCAACCCACCAAGAGGGAAATTAGGAAGCTAGTACCTATCACAATAGCACCAAGAAAAATTAAATATTTAGGAATTAACCTAGCCAATGAAGTGAAAGAGCTCTTCAGTGAAAACTATGGTACTGGCAAAAAGGAGATAGAAGAGACCATGAGAAAATGAAAAGACTGGGCCAGTCAGATAGCTCAGCTAACTAATGCACCTGCTTAGGCAGAGTGCAGCAGCTGGGGTTTGATTCCCAGCATGCTGGACCAGCCCCACCCTCAGGGCATGCTGAGAGGGGGACTGAGACTGGGCATGGTGGCACCCACTATAATCCCATCGCTTGGGAAGCTGAAAACAGGAGAATCACTATGAGTCTGATTTGCATAGTAACACCCTGGACCCTATTGACCCTGTCCTAAATATGTAAAAAAAAGAAAATGGAAAGATATCTCCTGTTCCTGGATAAGAGCCAATATACTTTGGCCATACTTCCAAAACTGTGACATAGATATAATCCAATCCCAATCAAAATATCGAACACCTTCCTTACAGAACTGGAGAAGGCAATTCTAGACCTCTTAAGCAGTTCTAGACATTAAAAACAGAAGGCAACACAATCACAAACTTTAAGCTATACTACAGGCTACAGTATTAAAAACAGCACAGGGTTGGCAAAAAAATTGTAGATAAGTAGAACAATATAATAGAAATAAATCTGCCTCCAAATCCTGGGTGTCATTTCAGTGTTTCTGCTTGACATTGCAAAATAAAAGACAGACAATAAAAAAGGGAGAAAAAAAAAATATTGTAGTCCAGGGAGCACAGAGTATCTAAAAGTATACTTTGATTTTGTACAATTGTTTTACATGAAAAAATAAA
Organism: Myocastor coypus; assembly: GCA_004027025.1. Lineage (NCBI taxonomy): Eukaryota > Metazoa > Chordata > Mammalia > Rodentia > Myocastoridae > Myocastor > Myocastor coypus. Next base: position 14,334 of record PVJA010016693.1, read on the forward strand.
AAAAGCCACTTCCTCCCTCTCCCATCTAAGAATCCCATGAGAAGGCAGTCCACACAAGCCAGGCTAGGAGGCTTCACATACCCAAGCTATGTCAGTACCCTGATCTCAGACTTCCTGGCTTCTAAAACTTTAAGAAACACAGATCTGTGGCTTAAGCTACCCAGTGTACAGTGTTTGGTTATAGCAGCCCTGCTGATTGAGACATCTTCCTTTTCTTATCTAGGAAAAAAAAAAAAGATTTTACATAGAATGATTGGAGTCTCTTTTGGTTTTCAACAGTTATGGCAGTAAAAAAAAAAAAAAAAAAAAAAAAAAAAAAAATGACAGATTGCTATAGAATAAGTGAAAGGAAACTTTTGAGTTAATCACTCCGAGATACCAAGTGACCCGCTGAGAAGGCATGTGTAAGAGATCAAAGCCACTGACTGCTGGTGCATCCTGAAAGCAGATAGGGCCATAAATCAGTGAGCGGCACAGGGCCTTGATGGAGCCACCGTTGGAGGCAGATGATTCAAGTCAGCGTGTGTGGGCGCTGGAGTGGTTTAGTGCAAGTTCTTGAAGGGCACATGCTGGGGCACATCTGTTCAAGTACATCTTAGACAGATCACCATCATCAGCTTCCCAGCCTGAATGTGGTACCAAGAAAAGCTGTGAACACTAGAAGGCTTCCCAGGACCTGACTGAACATCCCCACGTTACTCTGACTGCTTCGTGTCTCTTCAGTGCCCACTTATTGGTCTCTATTAATTTGCTAGGATTGTTGTTCCAAACTATCAGACAGTTACTTAAGCAACAGAAGTTTTTTTTTTTTTGTTTTGTTTTTTTTGTTTTTTTTTTTTTTTTCCCTCACATTTTTACAAGTTGGGAAATCCATGAGAAAGGTGCGAATTCATTTTCTGATGAGAGCCTACTTTCTGACATGCAGGAGACAGTCTTCTCACTAAGTCCTCAAACAGTAGAGGAAGAGAAAAAAGAAAACTTGTGTCTCTTCCTGTAGGGCACTAATTCCATTGGTTAGGGCCCCACCCAGGAGATCTCAATGACAGGAAACCTGCTGGGCAAAGGCACCCTCGAACCCACAGAAGACCACACTCATGTTAGCTGGCATGAAAGGAGGGGTTTATTGGTGGCAACTAGCATGTGCTGGGCTGCTCAGCGGACCTGCACAGCAGTGATGGCTGGCAAGGCAGGGACTTTATAGAGCAATGAGCATGTGGGAATGGGGGAAGGTGAGTCATAAAGTGCCCTTCACTAGGCCAAGGTGTTCTGGGAACAAAGAGTCCTTGAAGCAAGTTGAAACAAAGCTATATTCATAAGCAGCTGGGCGCAGACAGTCAAGGTTAAATCTTTGTAGCACAGTTGTGGTTGGGGCATCCCAGAACATCAGAAGTGGCACAGGGGAATGGGGTCCATGGCTGGGTACCTTAACACTCAACTCTAGTTGTCTTCCAGAGTCTCTGTGTCCAAATACCATCATGGTGGGAATTAGGGATTCAGCATCCAAACTCCCAGTGAGGGGACACAGACATATAGTCCATGACATTTGACCTTCCAAAATCCATGTTCTTCTTGAATGTGAGGAGGGAGGTATCTCACAAAGAGCACTCAGTGACGGGATCACCCCAGGCCACACAGGTGATACAGCCATCTTGCTGGGCTGGTAAGGCAGAGCACTGAGTCAGAGAGTACTGATTACTCCCGAGCCTTAACCGCTAATGGAATTTGCCTCAACTAACTTTAAACACCTTTGTTTTCTCCAATCTCTCCCTTTAGGACTGGAAATAAAGATCTATCCCAGTGTGGCAAGTCTATGGCCCCTGTGTTACTATGTTTTTCTTTTAAGACAAAGGATGCATATGTTGTTGGTTCTAAACTAACACTTCGAGGAATGGCACAAGGCAGAAGCCAGCCAAGACTACCAGGCTTGCATAAAAGCAGCATGGCATACAGAGGAGAAATGTCCATCTGTAGGAAGCAAAAAGGGATGCTTTTTTATAGCACTTGAAAGAAGACAAGAGACAATAGGCAGGAAGATCTGGGTGAACATTAGTGTCTGAAGTTCTCTAAATATCCAGTGCTTCAGTGGGCAATCCTTGGGGTGCTTGGGGTAAATGTTTGGGTGTCCTCAGATATCTCCATGCTTGGAAGGTTCCACACTCCATCTTATTATCATCATCATCATCATCATCATCATCATCATCATCATCATCATCATCATCATCAACAAGATCCTTGTTTGCTGAAGGCCCAGATGCTGAGCTGGGTTTTCTCTGAGGACAGTGATTCTGATGACCAGATTGGGTGCTGGCAAGGTCATGGCTGAGTCAAGCCTGCATTCTCATCTTTTTGTTATTAGAAACACAGAAGGAAAGAGCAGAAAAAGGGAGATGGGAGCTGATTCTCATGACTGCTTCCTGTGTGACACGTGGGCTGAGTGGTCAACACAATGGGAGGGGAAGCCCTGGGCGACTGTTTCATATCTGGAGCGAGGAGAAGAGCAGCAACTGCCTGCTCATGGCTGGACCTCAGTCCTCAGGATTCACCGCAGTGTTGGCACTTCGCAATATATAAGTGAGGTTGGGGCTGCAGGTTGGCCCTCAATCTCTAAAAGGTTCTCCATCACTGATTTGTCTGTTGCCTATCCCATCACTGTATTTTGGAAGCACATCACCTTTCTGGTCTCACAGGTTTGCAGGTGAAAAAGAATTCTGTCTCAGGATAAAGTGATACTTTGAGTCTCACCCTGTGCCTGACTGGATGGCACTGAAATGCGACTGGGAAGGCATGCTTATGCAGCTCTCCTCCAAGGCAGCCCTGCCTCTGAGCCACTGGGCAGGGCCATCCTGGCCTGTATAAACCAGGGGGTTGGCTCAATCTCTTCAGGCACAGAATGAAATAGCCTAGCATCTTGGGCCTGCAGTGAGAGTGGCAGTGCTGGTGATCTCTGAATTGATTTGGGTGGATTTAGGGCTCTTCTTTCTTTTCTTGAAGAGTAAAGAATATTGAGACCCAGTGGCCCTGTCATCCCACTCCATAGAATCTAAAAAGTTCAACATTCTTCTTGTCTTGTGTCCTGTGTTATTTGTTGTTGTTTTCTATTTCTTTAGTCCCAAGGGGCAGCATTTCTTATAGTAGAATCCTGTTTGCATTCTTAGCTTTTGCTGAGAGACCTAATTAAGTCTATGGTTCACATCTACACTAATCTCTTAAACAGTGTTCAAGTTGGCCTTAGTATTTGCTTCAATTTATTTGCCACAGCAGCACCCCACTCTTGGCATCAAATCTGTGTTAGTTCCTTAGGGCTGCCTTAACAAAACCAGACTAGTTGGCTCAGAAAAATTTGTTTCTTTCAGTTCCAGAGCCTGAAGGCCAAGATGAGGCACTACCCAATTCTGTTCCACTTAAACCCCACTTGCTGGAGGGCAGACAGCCACCCCACCTGCTAGTTACATGCTAATGGGGCAGAAAGGCACAAGCAAAATCTCCAGTATACTTTCTTCAAAGGTCTTCATCTCCTGGTATAAGGGCCCTACTCCTCATAACCTCCCCTAACCCTGTAGAACTCCAAAATTTCTATTTTCCAGTACCAACACACTGCAGGTCAGGGCTACAGTCACAAGGATTTGGGGAGGGACACAAACCTTTAAGCCACAGCATGTTCCCCTACACTCACAAACCAAAAGCCAGATGAGCCACTTCTTCATGAATGCAAATAACCAATAAATGACTGTCACACATTTCCACTGTGATATTATAGGTCAGAGCAGGGAAGAACAGGAATCTTTAACTGAAAATATTTGTGAGATATACCAAGATTGGGTTCTAGCTTGGAAAGAAATAGAGGATTAACATACAAATGCCATTTCACATTCCCACCAGCAACAGATACTGCCCTTGACTGTATAAAAATAAACTTTGGTTTCACTCCTTAAGCTTTTTCTCCTCCATTGTACTTCAACCTTATTTCTTCTTTGTCAAAGTAGGACCTTAACTATGTGATGTAGACTCAGATGGAGAGGGGAAGGGTTAGAAAGACAGAATATACCTGGATGAGGCACTTTCTGATACTGTTCTACATGATTGGCAGCTTCAGTCCAGTTACATTTCTCCTATACTACCTTACTATCAAGTGGTTTTAAGACAGATAATATTGGCACCAAGATAATAGCTTCCAAGAGCCAAGAATGAACAGAGATTTTGTTTATATACTGTAAATCAACACAATTTTCACATAGGCTGGTAGAAGACTTGAGATTCAGGATAATAGAAGGATTTCTGTGATGTATTTGCAGAGGAAGGAACATGAATAGCAGTTGTTGTCCTGGCCTAAATTCCCAGCTGAGCTTCATGGATAGACCCAGATAGACACCTGAATATTTGGTGATACTAAAGGAGAGGAACTCTGAACTTAAAAAACTTCAGTATTTTTATAGTGGCACTAGGCATGCCTACCCTTTGCCCTTGAGAAAGATACTATCTCTATATCCCAAAACTATGTGCTGTGCCAATATCCTTGAAAAGACAGTCTGCCCCCGACAAAAAAAAAAAAAAAAAAAAAACTAGTGTCTCACCAACAAGATGTATAGAAATTTGACAGGTCCATGGGTGAATTACCTCCCAGTGATAGCTATGAAGATGGAAAGTAAGATTTCAGAGTATGGTTTCAGTCTTTCCACCTGTATTGTACCCCTCTCAGCCCCTTTATTATGTATTTGGTCTCCAGGAGAAAAGAAGAAAGACACAAAGCCAAGACAGTCAAAGTAGAACTCATTTTTCCTGTGCTAGGCTTCAGGTGAAAGTTTGCCCTTGTGATCCTATTTCGCATAGCACCTCTACCACCTAGGAGAGCAGCTAAGATGCAGTCTGCAGCTAGCTTGAGGCTACCTTTGCCCGATATTGAAGTCATACATGGAAAAGGCTGTGATCCAGTGTGGCAGCACATGCCTATAATCCCAGCACTTGGGAGGCTGAGGCAGGAGGGTCAGTGTGAGTTCAAGGCCAGTCTGAATAATACTGCAAAATCCTATTTCCAAAAAAGCAAAACAAGCACCTGGGAGACCCCAAAGTTAGGACTTTTCATTGCACACCTGAGGCCACCTCCAGTGGCTCTGCAGCTGCCATCATGCCCCAGAATGAATATATTAAATTATACCATAAACACTGTGGGTACTGCTTGGCTTACCATGAGAAAAAGAGAAAGAGGGAAAGTTGGGAGGCTCATGAACATTCAACGAAGGCAAAAAAAAAAAAAAAAAAAAAAGATTGGCCTGAAGGCTAAGCTCTACCACAAATAGTGCCATGCGAAGAAACTACAAATGAAGAAGACTATCAAGATGCATGAAAAGAGAAACACTGAACAAAAAAATAATGAAAGGATTCCACAAGGAGCAGTACCTGCCTACCTGCTGGACAGAGAGGGACAGTCTCATGCAAAGTGATTTCCAATAGGATTAAACAAAAATGAAAACAAAAGGTGGGAAAATGGGAAGCTCTTCTGCTCAAAATGTGTGCCCAAGGAGAAGCAGAAATATTAAAAGTTATTTGAACTAGAGAGAGAAAAAAGAAAGTATAGAAGGGGACAGTTCTTCAAGTCTGCTTTGTTGGAGATGGCTTTACAACAAAACCACCTAAGTATGAAAGATTTTTTAGGCCAATAGCTTTATGTTTTAAGAAGGCCCATGTAATACATCCTGAACTTAAAGCCATCTTTTGCCTGCCAATACTTGGTATGAAAAAGAATCCTTCATTGCTATTGTATATAACTTTGAGGGTTATTACTAAAAGAACACTGACTGAGGTGCATGTGAGAGAGTTGGGCCTTGTGACACAGGAGGCAAGGTTATTTGGGGTATATATGCCCAGGTCACCAATAATCCTGAAAATGATGGACATGTCAATGTAGTCTTACTAGTTTGACAGATGTTTCATACAATAACTTCTTACACTTCTTGAAGACTACAGACCAATCAGGAAAATCATAACTTGAATATTGCTGAACAACTCTCATGACTACATTCACCAAGAAAACTATCTATTAAATTGCAAAAACATTAAGATTGGCAAAAAGGCAAACAATAAAAAAAACAAACAATGTCAAGCAACAGATAGCCTTTGAGTTCCTACAATGATCTACACCTCTATGAACACTGTTATGGTTGATGTCTAGTTGTCCCCTCAGTGCCTCATGCAGTCATGGGGTGGGGACTTCTAGAGTTTGAGACTTGATCCATAATCCACTGAGATTGTATGTTTTAGTACTGATGAGATTATGGATCTAAGTACTGCTGGGAATTCTAGGTGTTCCCTGAGGCAGATAGGTTAAGGCAGAGAGCCTGATGTAATTTAAAGAGAGGCAGAGATAGACTCAAGCTGTTGCTCTGCTGCCCTGTTTGGTTGGCTACCTCTGTCACCATTTTGTTGCTGTTCTGCCACCATGAACTGGATGCTCTCTGCCCTGTTCCACTCAGCCTTGGACTAGTCGAATATGGACTGAAACCTCCACAAACTGTGAGCTAAGTAAACCTTTTCTTCCTTCATTTTGAGTGTCAGGTATTTGTCCCAGCAATGACTACAAAGTAAGACAAACACAAATACTCTGAATATTCTCCCATGATCTGGAAGTTTCTAAATAGTACCTTCAAAATGTAAAGAAATAAGATTCATTGCAATGCACATTAAAAAATAAAAATTACAGCAGAGTATAGTGGTACACACCTGAAACCCCAGCACTCTAGGAAATTGAGTCCAGCATGGGCAATTTAGAAACTTAGCAAGACCTTATCTCAAAGAAAAAAATAAAGAGGACTGGGGATGTAGCTCAGTGCAAAAGTTCTGTATCCAATCTTTAGTGCCACAAAATAAAAACAAAACAAAAGACACAATAGAGGAAATAAATGATACTGTGGTTATGAGAGAAGCTTTGTTGGAGACCTATGTGAATTACCTTATTTGACTTTACAAAGAAACTAATTTATAAAACAGAGACCATGCAGAAAGTAGTGGTTGGAAAGTAGATACAAAACTGAGCTCACACACAACTCACCACTTTGTACTCTACCAAGAAAGACAAAGATTGTTACACTCACATGAAGACTCAAAACCAAATTTCTTACCTGTACACCTGAACTGCTATATGTCTACTTGGGGAGGATGCTTAGTACATTAGTGAAGCATAGCCTGGGCTGTCTGTGGACAACTAACATGTAGGCCAGCAAGTTAAACAGGGAAGACAAAGACCCACCCCCATGTAGGTGGCAACAACCAAGAGCCTTATGGCTTGGGCACAGTACAAAAAGAAGGAAAAAGTAAAGGCTTCTGTTTTGGAGGAGTCCCTGTCATTGCCACTACCTTTGGGTGTCAGCCTCCAATCATCCAACAGAGACTCACGCTGGTGACTCTACAGTGACCCTCCAGGCCTTGACTTTTGCCTGCTGCTGTGCTCTTGCTTTCTCTTGGTTGGCACCTTCTGTCTTGGGTCCAGCAGCTTCTGGATCTTCTGCTTCTACAGTGAGCAGATAGTCATGTGGGTTCTTCCACCTTTGATCCCACAGACGGTCACTGTAATGGACAATTACTGCCTCTTTTCCAGTAGGCCTCCCTAATGACCCCTGTATAATTGTACATATATTTTATATTGACCCGGTGCCTCTAGAGAACCTATCATATCAGCAATGCTCAAGACTAGCAGGTAGCCACTGTGAGAAAGGAATTTCCCTCGTGACTCTATTCCATGTATCGTCCCTACCACCTGGGAGAGCAGCTGAAATGCAGTTTGCATCTGGCCAGACCAGATACTGCTCTCAGAACCCAAACTCTTCAATTGTATAACCAGGCAAAATATTTAAATACACATACAAAAACAAAAACTAGAGAGTGCCAGGCGTGGTGGTGCATGCCTGTAATCCCAGCACTTAGGAGGGTCAGTGTAAGTTCAAGACCAACCTGGGCTACAAAAGTGAGTGCAAGGTCAATCTGAGCTGCCTAGTGAGACCTTGTCTTAAAAAGACAAAAAAAAAAAAAAAAATAGAGAGCAAAATCTGAAATGTAAACAAACAAAGAAGACACAAGGGTCAAAGAAATGTACTTGGACTCATTTCTATTCAAAATTGTAATGAGAGACTCCCCTCAGACCTGGTAAGACAGCTATTGCTGAAAAACAAAAAATAACAAGCTTATGAGAACGTAGGGATAGAAAGGCTTAGAATACCATTGGCAAGAATATATCTTGGTACAGTCTTTGTGGAATACAATAAGCTCCTCAAAAGATTAAAATTAGAGCTGCTGTATTCATCGACTTTGTTCTGGGTATTTTTTTCCCCAAAGATACTGAAATCAGAGTCTCAAAACAGACCTGCATTTCCCTGTTCACTGCAGCGTTACTCATAATAGCCTAAGTATGAAAACAACCTATGTGTCTATTGATGGGTAAAATATCCCATGGCTGTAATACGAATAGGTGTGGAATCTACTGGCTAAGTGCAGTAACATAGGTACAGAAAGAAATATTGCCATATCTCACTTATGTGCTGGTATGTTTGGGATTTAAAATGCCCCTAGTCTCCTCTGTTGATACGTTGTCTCCCAGTGCAATACAATTCAGAGGCAGGGCCGCTGGGCAATGGATAATGAGGGCTCGGATCCCTCTGATGGACTAATTCACTGATGGACTCATCATCTCATGAACTATTAGAAGGTATTAAAAATTTAGGAATCTCACCGGGCGTGGTGGCGCACACCTGTAATCCCAGCACTCGGGAGGCTGAGGCAGGAGGATCGGTGCAAGTTCGAGACCAGCCTGGGCTACAAAAGTGAGCTCAAGGCCAGCCTCAACTGCATAGCGAGACCCTGACTCAAAAAGACAAAAAATAAAATAAAATAAATAAAAAATAAATAATAAAAATTTAGGAATCACTCCCAGTTGAAAGGAGTGGGTTCTTGGGGTAGTCCTTTGGGGCTACATCCTGTCTCTAGCCCCCTCCTATCCCCACCCTTGTTTTCTGGCTTCTCCTTCACCATGTACTTCCACCACAACATCACTGCCTCACCACAGGTCCAAAAGGAAGGGACCATGGGTCAAAACCCCAGATACAGGAAGCCAAAATCAAGCTTCCCTCCTGTACCAGTCAAGGCTTTTACTGAAAGAATAGATATAACAGAATATGTACAAATGTATAAGAAATTATAGGATTGGTTTACAATGGTCACCTACAGAGTTGGATGAAGAAGCCTACAGAGGGCATCCATTCAATGGAGACTGAAGGATTCAGTCCAGGAGTCTGGAGCTCGCTGCAGTGCCCCACTCAAGCCTGTATCAGGAGGCTGATGGGTCTACAACAGAAGGCTAATGAATGTATGCCAGAAGGCTGAAGGGTCCAAGGCTGAGGCCAAGGAGTCTGCACTAGAAGCCAGGAGATGACATCCAAGCTGTGAAGACTAGAGCTTCTCCTAGGAAATGGAACGCTACATCCTTCCTCAGTTCCCTTTTACATCCTTTAAGTGATGAGTTGCTATAAGGTGGGGCCTCTACGACCTAGAGAGTGGAATTGCTGAACCAGTTTCATTAAGCTTTTAACTTTTCAAATTGACATAATCGATCAACTACTACACCTCCTAAACTGAGTTCTCTCTGTTATCCTGCCATATTTTATATATAATGTGTCTCAGTTACTCTTCTCTCATTACTGGGACAAATACCCAACACCCGAAATGAAGGAAGGAAAGATTTATTTAGTTCACAATTACTGGAGGTTTCAGTCCATACTCGGCTGGCTCCAAGGCAAGACTGGCACATGGCAGAAAGCAACAGTTCATGGTGGCAGAACAGCAACAATGGCAAGAACAATAACAGAGAGGGAGTGCCCATTTCTCTGTCTCTCTTACTTTACACTCAGGCTCTTCAGGCTCTTTGCCTCAGGATGTCTGCCTCAGACCACATCCATAATCCCAGCAGTACTCAAACCCATAATCTCATCCTTGGATCACCCATAGTCCCAAGGGATCATAAATTAATCTCAGAGTCTAGAAGTTCCCACCCCATGACTGCATGAGGATTTGGGGGAACAACTAGACATAAACCATAGCATATAGTCTAAAGTAGCACAAACTCACAGATATAGAGACTAGAATATGGTTTGAGGGACAGGAAGTGAACTAGTGATGGAAAGGGTAATTAAGATTCACCTATTCAAGGCAAATAAATTCTGGATATTTTCTCTGCAGCACCAACAACACTATAGCATATTTTCAAGATGTGTTAAGAGGATGTTATGGTTTATATCTAGTTGTCCCCCCAAAGCCTCATGTACTCATTGGGCAGGAACTTCTATAGATTGAGACTTGATCCATGATCCCTGGGATTATGTGTTTTAGTACTGATGGGATTATGGGTTAAAGTACTTCTGGGATTATGGGTGTAGCCTAAGGTGGAGGCTAAGATGGAGAGCCTGAATGTAATATAAAGAGTCAGAGAAGGGCCAGCAAGATGACTCAGTGGTCTAAAGCGCCTGCTTAGGAAAGCTTGGGCGGCTGCAGGGACCGCGGTTTGATCCTTAGCACCACAGGCTGCGCCAGCCCCACCCTCAGGGCAGGCTGAGCCGGCCATAAAAATAAATAAGCAAACAAAAGTTCTGAAACAAGAAAAAAATAAAATAAAAAATAAATCTTTAAAAAAAAAAAGAGTCAGAGAGACAGACTAGAGCTGTTGCTGCTGCACTGCTGCCCTGATTGACTGGCTGCCTCTGCCACCATTTTGCTGCTGTTCTGCCGCCATGAACTGGATGCTCTCTGCCCTGTACCACTCAGCCTTGGGCCAGCCCAAGATGGACTGAAACCTCCACAAACTGTGAGCTAAATAAACCTTTCCTTCCTTCATTTTGAGTGTTGGGTATTTGTCCCAGCAAGGAGTAAAAAGTAACTAAGAGAGGATAATCTTACATGAAGTGCTTTCACTCCCAAAATAAAAATAAAGGGGGAAGAAGAAAATTCTAGGCAGTGTTATGGCTTACATCAAGAATGCCCCTCACTCGGTGTTCCCAGGGGTGGAAAGGAGGATGCTGAGCCTTCAGGGAGAGAATCTACAGGCAGACTTGGCATTCTAACAACCTCTTTCTGCACTGACCTCCAAGCACACATGTAGAGATAGACAGGCGCTCAGCGCTCCCTTGGTCTCGTCACTTCTCAAAGCCCCCATTTCCAAACCTTAAAGAGCAAATTAAAAGACAGGAAATGGGAAGTAGGACGACAGATCTTTTGTCAAATGGGAAGAGGATCAGGGGATGAAGGAAGCCTGAGCAACTCCTTTGAAGATAACAGCCTGCAATGCATTAACTGTTGCTATTCTCCTAATATTTTATTATGAAACTTTGTTTTACTTTTTTCCCCTAAAATAAAAAATTAAATTTCAAAAAGAGAGCAGAAGAGAAGGGGAGGAAAAAAGAATTCAGATGCGTTTGGTGCATAGTTCAACTCCACATAAGGAAGGTAACCATTATGTAACACAGACATGTACTAATAAGAATAAAAACTGAAAAAACATTTTTTTAAGGTCTCTACCTTCTAATGCTGCCACAGTGGTAATCAAATGTCAACCTGAGTTTCCAAGAAGACAAACCATATTCAGCCATAACATTCCATCATGCTTGTGCTGCTCCTAGTCACCGGACAATTCCAAGACATTTGTCTGTCATCCCCGTTTCCATTCTGACCAGATGCAGTGGAATTTTCTTTAAAAAAAAAAAAAAAAAAAAAAAGTCCTGTCCTCTGCCAGCCCTTGTTCTCACAGGCCTTGTAAAAGACACCACTGAAACCCAAAGCCCTACTCCTCCAACCCTGCCTCCTATCGTGTCCTCCCTCACTGGGCTCTGAACAATGCCTTCTCTCTCAACCTCGCCAAGCTCATTCCCACCTCAAGCTGTCTCCCAGCCCCGAACACCTCCCCACTACCTTCATACTGTTTCCAGGTCTGCAACTAACACAGCCCATCTTCTGCACAATCTCCCCTCTGTCACCACCTTCACAGAGACTCTTCCCAATGAAACAAGAACACCAGTCACTTGGGTCCTAAAGCTTACTCAGCTTTCTCTTTCTTCGTAGTCTGCACCTAATGGCATCTACTTATTCTTTTTTTTTTTTTTTTTTTAATGGCTGGCTTAGCCTGCCCTGAGGGCAGGGCTGGCGCAGCATGTGGTGCTGGGGATCGAACCGAGGTCCCTGCAGCCACCTAAGCTTTCCCAAGCAGGCGCTTTAGATCACTGAGCCATCCTGCTGGGCCCAACATCTACTTATTCTTATACCACAGGAAAAGGACCATGATATCAGAGGCTTCCAATTGTTCTTTTTTGAAAACCCAAGGCTTAGCACAGGACCCCAAGGTCAACTCTGAGATATTGAAAGAAATGACTGATTCTTAAGAGCCTACTAAGGCATCATCACTTTCTAAAAAATCTCTGGTATGCACACCCCATCTTTGTTGCTTAAGCATGATTTTTATCTTCAAATGCACTATGGATGCTATTTAAACAGATAAGATATGATAATCTCGTGATAGATCCCTTGCAGAGTATAAGCAATTCCCAACATAAATTCCCAGAATTCCAGAGAAGAATGTTGGGTGGTATTGCATCACTCTGGCTTCAGAACTGCTTACCGAGTTGCAGAGTTGGAAGGCAGCATGGTGCGCATGAGGGGCTACAGAGCAGGAAACACATGCCAGACCACTGTGACTTAATACAAAAATGAAGCTGTCTCACTGAAAAATTTTATTATATTACTTACTGAAGGGTTACATGTGTTACATTTAGATTCCATGTTGAATGATTATATTTACCATTTTCAAATAATATTTTTAGTAAACTGTGTTACTAACCTGAATTTCGCCTGTTTTTACTTTTTAAAATGTGCTTATCTGAGAATTTTAAATTACATGTGTCAGGCTGGGGATATAGCCTATTGGCATAAGTGCCCACCTAGCAAGCACAAGGTCCTGGGTTTGATTCCTGATAAAAACAAACAAACCCATAACAGTTGCTCACCTGTGCACCTCACACTCTATTCCCACCGCATAGCACAAGCTCAGAATGACTTCCCAGAAGTCCTGCTGAGCTACCTGTCTCCACACACTCCTTCCTGTGTCCAGCATAGGCCTTGAGGCCCATGGTGGGCCCTTTTCTGGGGGCAGTGGAGAGGAACAGGGCAGGCCTTCTCATCACTGTAGACTTCAATTTCCTCTAACTTTCAGTAAAATGGAAAAGGCATATCACATACCTCAAAAATTTGCAAGGACCAAATGAATTCATACATATAAGACATTCACAACAGTGTCTGACATTAGTGCTACGGAAGTTTGCTGTTATTATTGTTACTAAGTGTGCATCTGCTTTAAATCAAAGGCCAAAGGATTTTTAGGTAATGATAAATAATTCAGTTTGCAAGTTGTTTGGGTCAATAGGTATTGCTGAGTCAGAATACCAGTCAGACAACTACCCATTTCTGTCCCCGACAATCCCTTTTTAATACATGCAGACTATTGTACATGTAAAGTTCCATGTTATATGGGAACAGGGGAACAGGAACTCTATTTCTGCCATTTGTCACCCAGACAAACTGCAACTAGATTCTGCTTCCCCAGGAACACTAAAAGTACAATGCATACACACAAACCAGCACCCACCTCTAACAGTAGAGGTAACTAAAGTTTCCACTGTAGTTGAAGAATTGCCATGGAAACTCAGGGCTATACAAATTCAAAGAAAACTGAATTCAGTCTCCCGAATTTACTGATGAGAAACTATGATTGCTTGCCTTGGCGATGCTCACACTATGAATCAGAGGCCACACAAGGACTTACATCAGAGGTTTAGGGTTGCTCTCTTGCTTTTTGAGATAATTGAAAGTTTAATGGTACTGAAAGGAAAAATCAATTTATTAAGGAGATGGTACAACAAGTATAATAAAGAATATTTAGAATTCTAGTTGAAATAAAAGTGAGAAACACTGTAAGTACAGCTCTAGCAATAAATAGCATGCAATAATTAACACATCGAGTTTTTCTCTCCATCATGATAATTAAAACTGCTTCTGCTTTAGTGACCATTGTCCTGCTAAAAGAGAAAGATGAGCTTCAACAAATTTCAGATGTTTCCAGTGAACAAATCAAGCAAATAAAGATGGTTGGATAGTAAGGGTTTTGCTTTGTTTTGTTTTGTTGCCGTTTTCTGACTTGCACTGTAGATACAATTGATTTAATTATCCTAATGTCAAATTCAAATTGGTTTATAAGTGGTAGTTTCAAATTACCCAGTGGTGGTGGTGGTTGTTGTGCATGAGTGTGTGTGTGTGTGTCCGTGTCCGTGTAGACAAGCATGCACACAGAATGAACTGGCTTTGCTAGGTTGTGCCTCATTAGTAGACACACCTTTAGTGTGTAACCTTATCCTCATGTGCTTTTGTCAAATAAACAAAGGCCTCTTCCTCATACCCAACACTCAATCCACCCGCTACTACAGCCACAGATTAAATTACTAGGTAAAGAAGGAAGACTTCCTCCTTAAATAGCAAATGGGAAATGGGCAGGGAAAGCTTGAGTGGTTTTCTCATGGTGAACTACCTATATAACAACTGCAATTTCATGTCAACAAAAGTAAGACAGAAGACATTAAAAAGAATAAGTCAGTCAAGTTTCAAATCTTTAGAGAAAAGAAGAAGAAGAAGAAGAAGAAGAAGAAGAAGAAGCAGCAGCAGCAGCAGCAGCAGCAGCAGCAGCAGCAGCAGCAGCAGCAAGGGCCAGCCAAATAGCTCAGTGGACTAAAGCTCCTGCAAGCAGGCACAGGAGCCAGGGATTCAATCCCGTCCCCCTCTCCTCTACCTCCTCCTGCCTGCCGGCCCCACCCTTAGAGCCTGCTGAGATGGCAGTTGAGACTGGACTGGACGTGGTGGTGGCTCCCTGTTATCCCAGCTCTTGGGAGGCTGTAAACAGGCTGATCACTAAGAGACCCTGAACACTCTGCAGACCCTTCGCTAAAATACAAAAATAAAACATGAAAAACCAGTGTGTAAGCCCAAAATTTGCTTTGAAGACTGTCAACTGGTAGGGTGATCTAGAGACCTTTGGTTTAGGACAAAAGGTTTCATAGGCTTCATTTGTTTTACTTTATCTTGTTCTTCAATTTATTCTTAAGTATGGGGCCCGGCGGGATGGCTCAGTGGTCTAAAGCGCCTGCTTGGGAAAGCTTGGGCAGCTTCAGGGACCGCGCAGTTCGATCCCCAGCACCACATGCTGCGCCAGCCCTGCCCTCGGGGTGGGCTGAGCCAGCCATAAAAATGAGTAAATAAACAAAGGTTCTGAAACAAGAAATAAAATAAAATAAAATAAAAAATTCTTTAAAAAAATTTATTCTTAAATAGCTTGAACTTTCTCTCAAAAGAGAAAAATATGCATATACAATATTAGATTGATGAGATATGTTAAAACACAAGATATCCAAACCAGAACATGGGAAATGCACCCCTAATATCCAATATGCTCCAACTTTGGGAAGTTTTTCAGAGTTGACATGATACCACAAATAGAAAATTCCACACCTTGCCTCATATCCTCTCTCACAGTCAAGACACAGGTGCACAAAGTCTGTCTCTCTCCATATATATATATGCACATATATATGTATATATATATATATATATATATATATATATATATATATATATATATGTATATTCTAACATACAGGAAAAATTCAAAATATGAAACACTCCAGTAAAGTTTCAAGCATTTTGGATAAAGGGTACTCAAATTGTAAAATTGTATAGAGAAGCATTAAGAAATTCTATCTTGCAAACCTTGGATCTGAAGTCTAAATTTTCTTCTTTTCTAAGTTAAATGGCAGTTAAAGAATTTTAAACGCTAGTCATCAGAGAGCTCAAAGAACCTACAAAGTGTAGCAACTCTTCAGCACAAAGTAAGTGCAGAGGACATGAGTTGCCAGTGCAAGTGAATGTGAGCACAGAATAATTAGGCAAGCAGCAGTTTAAAAATAGTGGTAAAGGGGCTGGGGAGATAGCTCCGAGGCACAAGTGCCTGCTGGGCAAGTGCAAGGTCGTGAGTTCGAACTCTGGTCCCACAAAAAAAAAATAAATAAATAAAATAAAATAAAAAATAAAAATAGTGGTAAAAAATAGAATAAAGGGATAAATAATGATTCAGGGTGCAAAAAATGTAGGTGCTTGAAGAAAAATCAACTGTTTGGTTCCAATTATAAATACTTCTCTGGTTGAACTGAATTATGCAAGCCTCCCAAAGGTGAATAAGAATGGGTAAATCAAACACATAATAATAATACTCTTAAATTAAAATCAAGACCAAGTAGTTAGGCCTGGTGACAAATGCCTGCACTCCAAGCTACTCAGGGATCTGAGGTTAGAAGGACTGCACATGCTAGGGCCAGCTTATGCATGGTCCTTATCCATCCATTCTCCTAAAAATGACATGATTTTGCTCTTCATGGTTGAATAGTATTCCATAACTCAGGCATTTTCTATCATGTTGCCTTCTCATCCTCAACACTCCGCTTCCACAGAAGAGACCTAGAATAGCAAAAGCAATTCTATACAACTGAGGCAAGGCAGGGGACATGACAATCCCTGACTTTAAATTATACTATAGAGCTACTGTAATAAATACAGAATGGTACTGACAAAAAAACAAAACAAAAAGAAAAACAGAACAATGAAACATTAGAAGATACAGGAGCAACTCAAATGCACTCAGCCACTTCATCTTTGACGATGGAAAACATGTGCACTGGAACAGTGAGCAAATAGGTTCACTGGAAGAAAGACAGCCTCTTTAATAAGTGGTACTGGGAAAACTGGCTTTCCGCATGGGGAAGATTGAGACTAGACCCATGTCTATCTCCATACAACAAACTCAATCAAAATGAGTCAAAAATCTAAATATTAATCCAAGAGTATTAAATTTTCTGGAAGAGAGGATAGGCACACATAGGTGCAAGCAAAAGCTTTATGAGCAGAACAGCAACCACTAGGAAATTATCACAAAGAATCAACAACTGCCATCGCATCTCATTAAAAATCTTTTTGCACAACAAAAACAAATGCCAATAAAGTGAAAAGACAACTCACAGAGAGGGAAAAATTCCTGCTTATTGTTCTTCAGACAAAGGACTAATACCTAGAATACATAAAGAACTCCAAATTCAAAGACCCAATCCTAAACTGAGCATCTGAGATGAATGGACACTTCTCAAGAGAAGTACAAATGGCAAATAAACAGTGAAAATATTCCACACCATTGCTCATTCAAGAAATGCAAATTAAAGCAATACTGATATTGCGCCTCACTCCAGAAAGAATGGCTGTTATCAAAAGACAACCAACAGCAAGTGCTGAAGGGGCTGTGGAGAAAATGAAACCCTTCTCAACTATTGGTGGGAACGTAGCCTGGTGCAACCGTTGTGGAAATCACTGCACAGAGTCCTCAAAAACTAGGATTAGAGGTCCCATGTGACCCAACTATTTCCCTTCTGTGTATCTTCCTGAAAAAATTAAAAGCATTATATCACAGTAACATATGCATGCCCCATGTTGATAATAGCACAGTGTGTAATAACTAAATCTTGGAAAACCTAAATGACCACCAATCAAGGAATTGGAAAAAAAAGATTTTTTAATTGATTTTTACACAATGGAATATTACTCAACCATTAAGAAAAATAAAATAACCTGCTTCACCTAAACCTACACAGTGCTTGATCATTTCCTATACAATATCTACTTTCACTGCCACGTTAACTATAATTATTTTAATTTATAAAAATAATTCTCATACCTAACAAAAAGAAAAGAAAAAATTGAGACATTTATAGCTAAATGGATGAAACTTAAGACCATAATAATAAGTGAAATAAATCAGGCAGTACAGGTATAAATATCAGATAATCTCTCTGGTATGAGAAGCTGAAAGTGTAAATAAAGAGCAAAATGGGGCCAGCGAGATGGCTCAGCGGTCTAAAGCGCCTGCCTAGGAAAGTTCAAGCAAGCGCTGGGACCGCTGCTTGATCCCCGGCACCACACACTGCACCAGCCCCACTCCCAGGGCAGGCTAAGCTGGCCATAATACAAATAAATAAATGAGGTTTAAAGATATAAAGTGAAATCTAAAATAAATAAAGAGCAAAATAGATATTGGGAAGTAGGAAAAAAACTGATCAAAAGGAAAAGAGAGAGTGGGAAGGGGGAAAGGAAGGGAAAGAGAAAATGAGAAAAAGATAAAAAGAAAACTGTGCTTATAGCTTCACTGGTGGCCCACTG
>PVJA010016693.1:32757-43062 GCA_004027025.1 Myocastor coypus
ACATTTGACTGTGTATGCATCTGCTTCCTCTTAGTCCAAAGAGAAGAATTTTCTTTTTTCTTTTTCTTTTCTTTTCTTTTTTCTTCTTAACAACATCAATAGGGAGGTGGGTCATGCCCACACACTGCGCTCTGTAGAACTATTGTGAGGACAATGTGCAATGTGTCAACTTTAAAAAAAAAAAAAAAAGAAAGGGGAAAAGAAAAAAAAAAGTAATGTTTATTGAAAGTGTTAATGTTTGATCAATCTTATATACCTATATCTATTAATCTAAACTGATCTGATGATGAAAATATGTAATATAACCATTGTTAAATTTAAATAATAAAAATATTAAATCATGAAAAAAGAAAACTCTGCTTATGAATAGAGAGAGGAAGGGGGTTTGAAAGAAGGAGATTGAAATGTTAGGAAGAGAAATTAAGATGTATGCTATACAGGTACAGATTTCCTGGGATGAATGTCATCACTGTACATATCTAAATTGTACCAATAAACTAAAAAATAGAATGGTAAAATTAAAAATAATTAAAATAACCCTCTGTTTCCAATTCGTGGTCCAGCTAGCTGATGACACCCCTCCTGGGAAAGCAGCCTTTCCTGGAGGGGACGAAATATTCAAATATCTTTTAAGTTCTCAGTTTGGAAACCACCTGTGTTGCTTCATCATTTTATAGTTCATGGAGTATACACCCTAGTCATTAGGGTACATCTAGTGGGAAGAAAAGGTGAGAATTTTCATCTTTGGCGGGGTGGCCACATGCACAGCTACAACGTCTTTTATTTTTACTTTTTTTGTCTTTTTGAGACAGGGTCCATTGTGAAGTTCAGGCTGGCCTTGAGCTCACTTTTGTAGCCCATGCTGATCTTGAACTCACACCAATTCTCCTGCCTCAGCCTCCCGAGTGCTGGGATTAGAGGCATGCACCACCATGCCCGGTGCACAACGTCTTTTACTAAAGGAAGAAATAATCGACTTCAAGGGCTGGCCACCTCCCTGCCACAAATATGCCAGTTTTAATGTGAAAAACCAGAGGAGAAAAACGAACGTTGGGGCTCTCCACTTGGGTTCACTCACAAAGAAAATCTGAAAGCCTAGAAAACAAATAAAATGCAGCTCGTAAATTAATGGTTTCAGAACAGCAGCCCAAGTTCAACGCCACTGTGTAGAAGTGAAGCTCTCATTACTACAGAAGTAGAATTTTAACAAAGGGCAAAGAGTAAATAAGTCACAATATAAGGTTCCTAAATTTAAAATATCCTCTGTCAAGCTCTTTCTACCTTTAGAAGTCAAATTTTCCTCTTCGATGCATGATGTGGATGTTAAGTGGTGATATATTTTTCCACTTTTCGAATTTTTATGGAGCATCTAGGCACTAAAGGAAATACGATAAATGAGAAGGTGCTATAAGAGAATATTCTGGGCAGCAGTTTCAATTGGACAGTGAGCAAAGGCTATGAGAGGAAGAAATCCGTGAGAAGCATTCTGAAAGTGATTAGCCTTAGGTGGGGGCCTAGGCAGGAAGAGGGGTGCGGGCTGAGAATCAGCACTGCTGATCAGCACTGAAGCTGGGAAGGAAGCCAGGCACACCGAGGGTCCTAGGAGAAGGTGCTGCGGCCAGAACTGAGTCCTGAGGGGGAAGGGCGGCAGACGGTCGCAGGCCAGGCACCGATTTCAGACTTGCATCCAGGAAGTTTGAAGCACACGGAAAGGCTGTGAGCAGGACACAGCAGTCCAGTTGCATGCTTTAGAAACTTTATTCTGGCTGCATTGTGAAGAATAAACCTGCGGCTGTGTAGCAATGGATGGTGAAGGAAACCAGACAAAACATGCAGGGAGCGTTCCAAGGCAGGCACAAGGGCAAGAGAGGTGCAGTGAGATTTGCCGCTGGGGTGAGATACTGGTAAAGTGCACCGCTCTGGGGTAAGGAAGAGAAACCACATTAGGACCAGGAGGGCTTATGAATCCCTCTGCCTCGGTTCCCAGTGAACCTTGCCTCAGCTCCTCCTTTTTTCATCTGGAATGAGACAGTAGTACTAACTGTACCTCAAATATAGGGAGGAGTAATTGAGATCGTTCATTTAAAGTGCTAGGGTAATGGCTGGACATATCACACTACTGCTTTGTTGTTTCCATTATTAGTGTTAGGTATAATAGACAAAAAGAGTCAGAACAATTCCTGATTCTGACTTGAGGCAAATTATTTCAGAATAAAGCAACATATTGGCTATCTTTGTAGCCCTTCTTTTTTTTTTTTCTGATTTTTTGGTCTGCAAACTTAAGTCATTAACCCTCCAGAGGAGAAGCTTAGTGATACTATTACTCTATAACATAGGCACTTGAGCTTAATATCACTGCCTTTCTGAATATCAAATACCTTAGACTTAACATGGAACCAGTATTTTCCATCAATCATTGATATTCTAATAAATCCCTATAGAATGTAATAAAAAAAAATCACACACTTTCACATAGAAATTTATAAATCTAACCATACACAAAATTGTAGCAGGTCAATCCTATGGCATTTTTACCTTGTCTCTTACTCTATTTTAATGCCTTTAAAAAAAACCAAACAAACATTTACTTGAGAGAGAGTACAGCAATAATTGATATGACAATATTTTGGTCCTAGCCCCTCTAGGTCAGTAAGGACTCAGGACATAAGAGAACCTGTACTGTAACATACTATAACTCAGTGGTATCCCAAGTTTTCTGTTCAAGGAGACTATGGGGCCACAGAAGAAAGGGATCGATGATGTATAGAGTGCCTAAGGAGAGTCACCTAGAGAGACAGCATTCCCTCAGGCTTTCACAGAGAGCAAAATGGTCAAGCAATGGCCATGATTCATCCAGATGGCTGATGGCTGACACTGACAAAAGTTCTATAAAACGCTGTACATGGTTTCAGGGCAAATCCTGAGGGGATTTGACTTACCTTGTCAGATACAAAACTTACATATTTTTTTGTTGTTGTTGTTGTTGTATAGGTCTTGCTTTAACTTAGTCTTAGCCATCCAGCCAGCAGAAAAGTTTAACCACAAGGTATAAAAAATAAAGCCAGATTAGTATGCTGAACTGTAAAAGGCTCAAGTCAACAGTTTCCCACATTGCCAGTTCTGCTGATAATACACTACTATTAAGGACTATTGGACTATACTTTCTCTTAGTTCAGTGAGAAGATATATTTGTATCAATAGTGTTTAGAAAAGTTATATCTGCATCTTATACTCTGAACAACTACTATGAAGATAACAATATGCATTGTATTAATTATTGTGGCTGTCCTCCTAGCATGTTTTGAAACTGTTTCACTGTTATTTCTTTCTTATTTTTTTAAAAAAGAATAAAGCAACAAAGAGCAATTAGCAAATTTCTTAAGTATACTTCCAGTTACATATCTCATTTTTGCCATATACACTTACTAGGCAAACATTGTTATGAAATACAGGAAATACATTTTCCAAATCTCTTATTTCTGGACTCCAGGCTCCAACTTGGAACAACTAATTCAGACACAACCACACATTCCAAGTGACTGGTGAGATCCAAAGTGCTGGAATTTTGAATCTTCCTTTCGTCAAGGCCCAGCTCAGGTCTATATTTCTTTGATGAACCTTTCCAATCATCTCAAACAACAGAGGCTGTTGTTTCCCCAAGAGAGTCTCCATACTACTGACTTGATACTTCATGTAAATGGGTCTAGGGAAAGGCAGGGAGGGATGCTTTCATTTAAACAGTCTACAAGCTGAGCTCTGTGCTCAGAAGCTCTGTAGGTTATGGCTATACAGAGCCTACATGAGGTTCCAGAGCTCCTATGGAGCTTCCTGTAGGATTACCAGTTGCCACCTACACTTGCTCAGACAAAGGGGAAATTATAGCATGTGTGGAACCCTCATACACACAGCTGTTCCTATTTTTAAATCTTGATACATATATGGCAGCCTGCTATGGTTTATGTCTAGTTGTCCCCCCCAAAGCCTCATGTAGTCATTGGGCAGGGACTTCTAGAGTTTGAGACTTGATCCATGATCCCTGGGACTATGGGTTTTAGTACTGATGGGATTATGGGTTGAAGTACTTCTGGGATTATGTGTGTAGCCTAAGGTAGAGGCTAAGGTGGAGAGCCTGAATATAATATAAAGAGAGACAGAGACAGACTCGAGCTGCTGTTGCTGTTCTGCTTCCCTGATTGATTGGCTGTCTCTGCCACCATTTTGTTGCTGCTCCGCCGCCATGAACTGGATTCTCTCTGCTCTGTTCCTCTCAGCCTTGGGCCAGCCAAACATGGACTGAAACCTCCAGTAACTGTGAGCTAAATAAACCTTTCCTTCCTTCATTTTGAGTGTCGGGTATTTGTCTCAGCAACGAGTGAAAAGTAACTAAGACATAGCCCATTAATTCACAAGGTTTTACATGACAAGACCACCTAAAACAGCTCAGCATTCATTGGATTGGTGACACTACACAGAGGTTTCTTTTCTAACCTAATTTGTGAGGTGAAATTGATTTTATGCAGTCAAACACTACATCCCAATAGCTATAGCTATACATCACTTAATTTTGTATTTGTATTTGTACTATCTGGTTAAGGAAAAAAAAGAAAAACACCTTATGTCCTTGATTCCAAGATTTGCTCTCATATAAGCTAACATTTTAAGGTTAAGAAGCCTTGGTATGGATGAGCACATCTATCATGACAGTGTCTGCTTTCCTGAACAGCTATCTTGAGCACCATAGCATGCTACACAATCTGTACAGTACAGTTTTCTCCACTGTGCAACACGAAGCCTGGGCTGACCATGAGAGGTCAGGGTGGCAACTAGGAGACCTGGCGTTTGCTCTTCTGCCACCAGCTGTTGGCTCCCTAGGTCCCCAAGTCTCCCCCTCCTCTGGACCTCCCTCCCACTCCTTGGGGGAGAGGACTTAGGTGTACTTTCAGATGAAGCAGGATATTCTTATGAAAATAATAAAAACACTCTTTGATGCTAGAGCAGTGTCAATTTGCTACAAAAGTTTCCAAATGCTGGCCTGAATTTATGTGCTGATCTTGGTATAGGACACACAAGTCCACATTTGGCTTTTCCAAAAGTTTAAAATAGAATCTTTATTTATTTATTTGTTTTTTTTTTTTTTTTCCCTGCACTGGGCTACTTCCCAAAACACCCCTCTCCTCCCCCATCCTGTTTTTTGTTTTGTTTTTTCTTTTCACATCTGGTTTTGCTAAATTGCCCAGCAGGATTCAAATTTAAGATCTTCCTGCTTCACCCCCAAATGCTGGGATTATAGACAGGCACTATGCATCCAGCCCTAAGCCTGCATTCTGAGTGGCAATGACTCAGAAGGCTACAATTTAGACGCCATGCAGAGCAGATAGTGATTTTGTAGATGATTTATCACTTTTCTTTATTGGCCTCTGGTTAGTAATAGAATTAACTTATGTTTTCCAATTATATGGTAGCTAAGCAACAAAACACAAAAAGTCCCATGGAAGAGATACTCAGGTCACATGTATGGGAGAGACCAGAGACCAGCAGCAAGGTTGATTCACCCAGAGATAACTACATTAGTTACTTTTCTCTTGTAGCTAGGGCAAAATACCCAACACCCAAAGTCAAGAAAGGCAAGGTTTATCTAGTTCACAGTGTATAGAGGTTTCAGTCCACCATCAGCAGGCTCCAAAGCAGGCTGGCACTCTGAGGGGAGCAACTCCTGGTGGTGGAATACACAGCACCAAGAGCAAAGCGGGGGAAGAGCAAACCTCTTTTCCTCCCTCACACTGTAAGCAGGCGAGCCACCCTAGGGTGGCTGTAGCACCCTTACTGTCCCCTTGCCCTCTTCTGGCACAGAATTAGAGTGTTTACAAAGTGAGGACCCTGGCCCCTTGCTGAGTCGTGTAGTTAATCTAAACTTCTCAGATTGACACAATGAATGAACCATTATAACAGCCTGCAGTTTGAACAGTGGCCCTAGGGCAGGTCCTCTACACCGCAGGCTATAGAAGTGCTGAGATACTTAGGTAAGCTTCTAAACTTCTCAAACTGACACAAAGCATCAACTATTACCATAACTAATATGATCATCAATGAGAGGATAACGTTCAAGCAAAATAAATCTTACCTTTTCCTAAAACTTCATTCATTAAGAAAAAATACATCTAACAACTATTTTGGCATTCATGAGCACGTTTTACCCATATTACCTTTTATGTCATATTGAAAAAGCTTCATCACAGACACAGATTGAACCTTAGGAATCTAGAAAAGAGGGCTTTGTGGCTTTTCTCACAGTGTAAAGGAAAAACTACTGCTTTATGGGGAAACTGACAAATTTATAATCTAGTCTTTAAGAATAGCAAGTGAAAAGCTGTGTAAGAAATTAAAACCCTTCATTAAATTGATCTATAAAAATACTGTTACTATACAATGATTGGGATTTGAGGCCTTTCTTCCAGAAAACAAGGACTCAGTTGTCAGGTCCTCAAACCTAATGTCATGTTTTTATACTTACTAAACATGGCTTCACTGGAAGGTGTGTTAGTAAGCAGGTCTTCTGGTCCAGTTAAGAGTTCTTCCATTTGTAACTTGTGTTATTTAGAGAAAACTATTTTGGTGAGGGTTTTTTTTTTTTTTTTTAATGTTTAGATCTTTTTAAAAAAAATACTGGTAATTGTCTTAATAAAATAAACAGAAACTATGATTAAATATATGAAAGCAGGAGATAAAAAGAATTAAAATACAAATTTTCACAAAAGTAAAAAATCAGTGGTAGCAAGTCATATTATGGTTGCCAAAAAAATTGAAAATAGTTTACAAATTGCAACACTGAGAGAATATGAATGACAGTGTCAGCGGTATCTTTACAATATTGCCTGAAATAAATATAATCAGTTGAGCTTGTCCTTTAGGAGTCTGTATATATAAGTAACCATGGGGGACCCTAAGTCTACCTGACTTAAGTTCAATTATGATCAACATAAGAAACAGTTTATTCTTTATATTTTTAGAAGATTTAAATATAACTCCATCTTGTGACATAGAGTATTTCCTTTAAAGTATTAATTTCTAGTCCTTCATCTGAAAATAATTTGTAAAAAAATTTAAATGATCATTGATTATTGATCCTTACTTGGCAAAGGTTCCTTTGGTTATTGTGCTAGGAATTTTACACCAAACTATTTGAATTGTCATATTTTTTACTGTCTGTCAACACCTGCCACAGTAGAATTAAAGTTAGAATTTTCCTCTCTGGGAACATGCTATTTGTAAATTGATCCTAGTAGTAAGCTTTAGATACTAGACTGTATTAACAACAAATGTGAAGGCCAGCTGCATTTCCTAATGAGTGCTGCCATGGTAAAACACGCAAACCTGCTTGTTCTTCCTTTATCCATGAGCTTGGCAACTGGGCCAAATGTAAGGAAGAAACTGTAAATGGCCTCACTCCGCCTCTGAAGTCCTCCATCAAGTTCAGAAATTGCTTCAGTGTCAAGGCAGTTTCCCCATGGCAAGTCCAAAATGAGTACCTGCTGGGTGTCTGTGGTGAGTGTGGCTGTGGAGTCTGGGGTGGCAGTCAGAGGACAGCCAACTCTCCAGCTCCAGGCTGACACCATAAACCCAGACTCCAACCTTGACTGCACCAGCAGCTCCTGGAGGACTCATTAATGTGCCAATGGATGGCTTCTTTAAAACCTCCAGTTCAGAGCCATAGTGGAGGCTGCATTTTCAGCAAGGTGCTGCGAAGGCTAAAGCTGATGATGCTGGTTCTGGGTTCTTTGAGAACCACTCGCATAAAACAGCTACTGAACAAACTGAAAAGATGGATAAGTTACTGGGTCCAAACATTTCATTTTATAGCTCAGGACCCTGAGGTTCAAGGAGAACTTCTTGCTGTAGGGTCCTGTAACAGCTCTCAGCTTCCATCCACACAGAGAAAATATGTTTAGGGCTCCAGAGCTTGAGCACACTGTTCATCTTATAATTTTGTACAGCCCTGAGTTGCGTGCAATGCTTTAAGAATGAGTGGACTACAAACATGATGGCGATCTTGTAAGATTATAATGCATCTCTATCACCTAGTATTTTGACTGTACCTTTTCTACGTCGAGATACGTCTAAATACGCACTTTTTACTTTTGCTTTTGTTTTGGTGGCCCTGGAGATTGAACTCAAGGCCTCTGCCCTAAGATACATCTCAAGCCCTTTTATTATTATTATTTTTTGAAACTGGGCCTTACTAAGTTGCTAAGTTATCCAGGCTGAGTTCAAATTTACAGTCCTCCTGACTCAGCCTCGCAGAATCCTGAGATTATAGGCATTACCATCACATCCAGCCTCCTATACTTATTATAGCATTTTTAGGGCAACAATATTCAGAACAGTGACCTGTTGTGTTGGAGGCCGAGGAGCAATGGGCGATACCATATTACCTATGTGTGTAGCGGGCTATACCATCTAGCTTTATGTGCTTACACACTATGCTATGATATTTGCATAACAAGGAAATATTCTCAGAACAGGCCACTGCCATCAAGTGACCCTGTGCTGTATTTCTGGTGCATGTCAAATCTAGGCTGCTTGAGAAGGGATCCATTAGAGGCTTTGCACTGTTGACCTTCCTGGGAAGGTCTGGATTGGCACTGAGTTGTGGAGGTGGGGACTGGATGGAAGCACGCTTACCACTGGAGTTCAGATGCTGCTGGAGTACTGACATCCTCAAGAGCAAACAGTTCCCATGGAGACTGATGGGTTCATCAACCAATCAAATTTGGCCTAGCTCTAATGCCCACCCTCCTGTCTCATCTTTCTGTCCCCTGCAGCCATTTTCCTTTCTTTTCTTTATCCCAAGAGTATTGCTCAGACTCCTTCAACAGGATACTCCTTGTAGTGGACTCTTTAAGCCTCACAGGAATGCTGGAAGGGGAGAGAGCAACAGAGACGCAATTCTCATCTTGTAACCTGCAGCTGCCAGTAACCCAGCAGATGTCAACTCAGTATCTTTCATAAAATTGCTAAGAAAATATAAATCTTGCAAAATTCAAACTACATTCGGAATGAATTTCCACACCAGCCATCTCCAGAAGAAACTTCCTTAAGCTACAAAGTATGTTTGAACTTGTTCATTATATCACGAAGATTATTTAATTGTCATTACAATTAAGATTAGGAAGATAAATAGGGAACAAGCCATGTAGGCAGAGCCTCTGGTTTGGGTTAATATTCTAGAAAATTTTAGGTTAACTACTACTCTTGTTTTACATTCAAAAAGCATATTCATGAAATTAATATAAACTTATTAAATACCTGTCCTTGTTTTATTAGTAAGCAGCAACAGAACACTGAGCAATTACAAGAAATTGTTTTTTCCATCTATAAAATGGGTACATTGACATGTACTCATTGAAAATATTTTATATTTTATAGTCAACTAGGTAATATCATTTCTAATTGAACAGACATCATTCTGTACCATTTAGTAATTATTACAAAACTATGCCAGGCACAATTTTGGTTTAGCAAGCAGGACTTAGGAACAAGAAGACACAACCAAAGCTTCAGTCTTTTGAAGCTTAAAATGGGAGAGAGTGCGGACGAACCAACACATAAAAATTCTAAGAAGAAAAAGGAACTGGACGACAGAATCGCGGAACCAGGAATGAATGGTGCGGAGGCAGCAGGCCCCAGGAAAGGCCTCCCAGGCAGATGAACTTCTGAGCTGAGATGCGGCCACGCACTTGGAGTGGGAGTAGGGAAAGAAAACAATGTTCCAGACAAAGGAGAGAGTAAGTTTAAAGATCCAGGGTCCAGATGAAGGGTGTGCACGGAGTTCAAGATGCAGAAAGAAGTGGCCGTGGCTTCAGTTCGACGACTCGAGGAGGAAAGAACGGTGCTGCTCTCATTCCGAGTGGGAGGAAGCGTCTGGGATCTATCCCGAGTGTAAGTCCACCACGTTGAGGTTAAGCAAGGTAATGAGTGCTGCGGCCTGTCCGTCGCCGTCTCCGTCCCGCGGAAGAAAGCACACGAACACCTTATCTCTGCTAACTCCTTTATTGGCTGGGCAGCGACCTCAATACATGTCCGTCCGAGACGGCTTCCTACGTGTCGCACGCGTATCACTTCCCGTGCTCGGGCTTATAAGCAACATCTAACCAATTATAAGATTACACGTGGGGATCAGCGATTGGGCAACAGTAAGGAAGCATTTATCAACTACCATATTTGGAGAGAAGAGACTAAGCAAGGCTCAGGAAGCAGGATATGGGCGCCATATTGGACACACGATGGGCGGGGGAGCAGCAGAGGCGG
>PVJA010016694.1:0-43016 GCA_004027025.1 Myocastor coypus
TGGTGGGACTGGAGTTCAAACTCACAACTTTGCCCTTGGCCAGGCAGGCACTTGTGCCATGGACCTATCTCCCCAGCCCTTTTTTTTTTTTTTTTTCATTTTAAGGAAGGGTCTCAACTCCTGTCTGAGCAAGCACGGCAGGCCTGAGGACTGAACCCCTGATCACTGTACCTGCTTGCAGGGGCTTTTATCCACTGAGCTATTTAGCCAGCAACCCTCCCCCCTTTTTTTTCAATATATTCAGTACAGTGTGTACAAGGTCTCACTAAGTAGATAGAAGTCATAGTGATCCACCTGTTTTCAGCCTCCCAATGCTGGGACTACAGGCATGTGCCACCACACCCAGTTTCAATTGCCATTTCAGCATGCCCCAGGGGCAGGGCTGGCACAGCTTGTGATGCCTGGGATCAAACCCTGACCCCTGTGTTCTGCCTGAGCAGGAGCTTCAGTCCCCTGAGCTATCTGGCCAGTCCAGAGCTGGGCTTCTGTTGCACCTTCTCTGCTGCCTGGTGTCTGCCCCCAGGACCTACAAGGACAGAGGACAGAGACAATCGCCTCCCACATCTGTTTTGCCGCTTCTGCCAGGATGCCTTTCCTGGTGCCCTTTGGCAGTGCAGGCCCCTGTGGCTTGTCCTCACTGACCACCCAACCACCTGCCCTGAGGTGGGCTAGGAGCTCTGGTGCTGCTGCGGGGAGATCTGTAACAGTGCAAATAAGCAGAATATTGGTATTAGCCAAGTCTGCTGCTAAATGATAAGTACTCAACGCCTCACCTAGACCATCAGGACTGCTGCAGGCACACAGTGGCATCTACAGGGGGACGACCCTCTATAGCTCCACTGTCATCCTCCAGGCCTTTAAACCAGCCCCACGGGAGAATTTTAGGACTTTGCTCTAGCTGGATAATCCCCACCTACTCCAGTGCATTGTGTCTGCCTAGCAGGTGGTGATCCTCACAGCCATGACTTTTCAGGGTACAAGTAACGTCCAAGGGGGGATGCTTTGTGTGGCCTGATTGTCTTTACAGCATACACCTGCAGGCAGAATTCCTTCACAGCGGTCTCATGCCATAATCCATGGCGTATATCAACTCCTAGGATGTACTCCAGTGTTGAGGAGACACATAAGCCCTACATTTCTTACGGGGAAGACGACCAAGGTTGCGGCTGCCTTGGTGCTATGACTGCAACATCCATCTATCTACCAAGCAGGGTCCCAGAACTTCTCTGGGTTCCCAAACAACAGAGTGCACTCATTTTCCGTGTCCACTACAGCTGGAACCCCATAGGACACGGGTCAGGCACCAGTGGGTTACTAGTTCTGCGTGGGGTTCTGGTCCTCATCAATCTCTGCAGAGCGGCATCTCAAAGTCGACCCTACTTAAAGGTCAACGGAACATCTGGAGGGCCTGGGTGAGTTGCTCTCCGAGTGGAGCAGCCCGAGCAGTGGCTGCTGGATGAGCACTCTTCTCTGTCCTCGTGCCCTCTTCAGGGAGAAGAATCTGAACCTCCCACAACCGCCTCCACCACTGGAACGAGGAGGTGTTTGGCCCTTTCTCAGTCTTGGCCTGAGCAACTCCTGCCCCCATGGGTCTACCTGCATCCGGGCATATGTGACCTTCACAGGTATTGTGGTCTGTGTCTGGTTGTCCTCCAAAAGCCTCATGCAGTCTTGGGATGGCCCCTACAGTTCATGATTGATTCTTGTGGGTGTGGGTGCTGTACCTGCCCTGGGGCAGATAATTTGCATTACACTGTACCGAGGGAAGAGAGGCTAGCTAGGTGCCTGAGCCGCTGCCACTCCTTTTTAGGCTTTTGGTTTTTGCCACTGCCATGAATGGTTGCTCTCTGCCATGGGTCACCCCACCTTGGAGCCAGTTGAGTACAGATAAAGATTGAAACCTCCATTGACTGTTGAGTTAAATAAACCTTTCCTTCCTTCATTTTGGGTGCTAGGTCCTTGTCCCAGCAATGAGAGAAAAGTAACTGAGACAGTGGCCTTCCCCCTTTTTCTGCAGTGTCTACGACCTAGTGTAGACATCGAGGCCCTGCCTTCCCTAGGCTACCTATCCTAGTAGTCACTTCTTTACACACAGGGAGTGAGTGTAGCCACCAGTGACCCAAGAGAACAGGAGGGGGCATCCTGGAGGCCCAGGCTCCGCCTTCCTGCAGAGAGCCACGCATCCCCGGGCCTCTGGGCGGTAAGGCGGGGCATCACCCGCAATGTACCCAGCTTCCAAACAGGATCAGCAAATCACTGCCATTTGTGCACTGTTTGGGGAGCAAGCCCCGCCCACACTGTCCCACACTGTACACATGGCCAGCGTGAGCCAAGCAGGCATGGAGTGATTCCCTCTCTATACTTGCAGGGAGCTCCTGGCTCCTCAGCCAGTCTCTAGGGCTGGGGTAGAGAGCGATCGAGGCTGTCCTCTCCATCAGCCAAGCAGCCAGAGCTTCTCTTTGGCACTGCCGCTCCCAATTTCACCAGTTGAGCCGGGTATGGGGGCGGTACATGATAACCTCGATCATGTGGGCAGTGCCCATGGCCGCTGTGCCCTGTGCATCGGGCTGCTGCTGCTTCACCTTCTGTTTTACCACTGGGCGGGCTTGGCTACAAGGAGTTGGCTCAGCGTCTTCCATGTGTGAGCTGTTGGCGCCTGAGTTCCGCTATCTCATCTGTATGCAGGAGCATCAGCAGCAATGACTGTATCTTCTTGGACTCCCTGGAGCGGGCGTTGTACAGCTGCCTCTTTACGAGAGTTCTGCCTCATCCCGAAGGGCAGTGAGGAGCACGGCCCCCACCGCACCGACAGTGGTAAGGGCACTCCTCCTGCTTGAGATCTCTTTCCAAATGTATAAGGCTTTCTCTATCAAAATGGGAAGCCCATCCACCTCTGCCTGGGCCGAGGCAGGGCCCCTTCCCAGGAGGCTGGCCCGCAAGCACTACACACTCTCAGCCCCACCCCAGGGAGTGGAGGGCTCCAATCCAAGCTGCAGCAAGGCCTGCCAAATAGGCCGATTGTTCTGCCACTAATTAGGCTGGCAAGCTTCGCTGCACATATGTGGGCTACATAACAGGCTGACTCACTAGCAAGGGACAGGCCTAGGCAGAAAGCTGGCGCCAGGCCATCTTGGGCACCCTGGCCTCTCTGTCTTTCGAACTCAAGCCCTTGCGCTTGCCAGGCAGGCACTTGTGCCACAGAGCTATTTCCCTGACCCTCAGTCTTGAATGTTTGTTTGGTTTTGTCTTTCAAAACCTTACAAGCCCCAGTTCTTCTACCTTGCTCCCAGCAGATAGCGGTCTATGCTCAGCGAACTTGGCTTTGGGGTGGTGCTTTGTACAAGACCTTAACAGGCGAGCAAAACCCAGAAAGTGGAAGAGTCAGAGAAGGTGGAGGTGGCCGAGATCTGCATGAGCGGAGGAAGGACTGCAGGTGCACACTGCCTGGGATTTTCCCCAGATGATGATTTTCCAGGTAGCAGAACCTAGCAGGTGGCCTGAGCGGGCGGGGAGAGATAAGGCCCAGGAGATAAAGGGGAACTAGACCCTCGGGAACATTAGTCTGATAACCAGGTTGGCTTGGGGCAGGAGGGCAGGAGTTTCAGCATAAGGAGGTGGGAGTTTCAGAACAGGGTTTGAAGCAGACCTCCAAGTCTGAGGATATTTTCAGCAGAATAGAAAGAGTCACATCTGTACCTCCAGCTGCCTTTCAGCTGATTGACAGCAAGAAAATAATTTTTTGTTATTGGATGAATTCATCTGTTGCTCTTCCCAGGGGCAAGTTTTCCCTACAGATAATTCTGGTTTCCCTAAATATGCCAACCTACACCTCCTGCTGCTTAGGTTAATTTTACATAAAGTTTATCACATGGATTTGAAAGTAGAAACACTTGAAAATATTGGATTGTAAAGCCAGAAATGTTTGAATGCTTGGACAGACAGAAACTAAAACTCAAATCAGCCTCTTGACTTTTCTGCAACATGGCAGGACAAATTATAAGTTTTGTTCAGGTGAAATCTTCTCTAAAGTTTATATTGAACAAGAAATGGTACATGGAAAATAACATGGCGTTGTCATTTTTAAAGTCACATATAGAACTCGGTACCCACACTTGCTTTGTTAAATATTTAACAAAGCCATATTTATTTTATGGTCATGAAGGTAAAAATATTTTTAAGTATAACCCAATTTCTCAGGACTTCCCAACCTGTGGGTTACATTGACCAGTATTTGCTCATGTTACTTGTTTGTCTGCAGCCCTGGCGATTGAGCCCAGGACCTTCGAGCTGGGCCACATTCTCAACCCACTTTTACAGCTTTGTTTCGTTGTTTTCTTTTGCGACAAGATCTCACTAATTTCCTCACACAAGACTTGCACTTCTGGTCCTCCAACCTTATCTCCTGGTGTGTAGGGGTTATAGGCCTGCACCACCACCAGCTCACTTTAACTCAATTTTTGTAACCTACGCCTGAGATAGGTAGAATAATGCGCTTCTGGGGATGCCTGCTTCCTATTTCCTGGAACTGTGAATATGCTGGTTTACACATCTCGCACTTGTTGGCCCAGTGCCTGGGGCAAGAGGATTGCCAAGAGTTTGAGGCTAGCCTGGGCTATAGAGTGAGTTTAATTTTTTTCATAAGAAAGAAAGATGATAGATAGATAGATAGATAGATAGACAGACAGACAGACAGATGGCTCAGCTTGGTCCTGACTGCGATACCAAAGCTGCCTACCAGCAGAAGCACTTTTGCTAGTTCAACTCCAGGGCCCTGGGAAAGCGCAGGATGTCATAAGAGAGGTACAATGGGACACAGAATCGTACAAGCATCAGGACATCTAAGGATACCCAAGTGTTCACACCCGACGCTCCAAGGCCTTCACCCACTGACATCCAGAAAACTCCGACCACCCTGAGACCTTCCTGCCTGACGTCCCTTGCCTTCGTTCAAGCCCAATAAGCAGCTGCTTCTCTCCCTACAGACAGTGTTTCTGCCCACTGTCTGCCTGTTCTTGGCACGATGAATTCCAGGCCATGTTGCCTTTACACAAGCCCAGTGGTCTTGGCTCTGCCTCGTGCTGTTCCTTACATAAATAACTAAAATAAATTTTATTTATTTATTTTATTTTTTTGTCTTTTTGAGACAGGGTCTCGCTATGCAGTTCAGGCTGGCCTTGAGCTCACTTTTGTAGCCCAGGCTGGTCTCAAACTCCCACGGATCCTCCTGCCTCAGCCTCCCGAGTGCTGGGATTACAGGCGTGCGCCACCACACCCGGCTCTAAAATAAATTTTAAATAGGAGCTCAAATTGGAGAAGGAGCTGTGATTGTGGGTGCGGAGGCCTTCAGGGGATCTCTGGAAACTGCAAAAGGTGAGTGAGTGGGTTCTCCGGTTAGAAAGAGCAGCCTGGCAAACCCTGGTTTTAGCCCTTTGAGGCCCAAAGGACTTTTGGCCTCCAGGACTGAAAAATAATAAGTGCGCGTGGGTGTGAGCTCAGGTCCGTGGTCATTTGCTGGAGCGGAGGTGGGGAGGTGACACATGCCTTCCCTGGCTGCCTGGGAGCTGCCCGTGCGTCTTTCATTCGATCCCGACTCACGAGGACCCACGCCCTCCTCCCCCATTCTGTACGCTGGCTCCTCCGGGTTGTACGCTGCACACTGGGCCGGGTCTCTGCTCATCTCGGGAGCATCGTGCAGGACGCAGCACTAGGCCTGCGCTGCCAAGACACCCTGCCAGCTGCGGACTCGCGAGAGTCCAATTCGGTGCTTGCCGCCCGCTGCTGGATCCCTGGGAGTGTGCCCTGCAGCGGCCCCCGCCCCCACACACCCCCACCTCCTGTTAGGGCCATGATGGGGAAGGATCTGGGCCTGAGAGCCTGAGATCCAGGCCTCTGTGTACTGCAAGCTTCTTCCCAGGTTCTGCTTCTGGGCTGGCCGGATACTCTCAGATAAACGAACTTCCCCAGGCACCCCCACTCCTGTCTACCTGTTTGCCACTGTCTTGGCCACGGGGACCCCTTCTGCTTCCACAAAGAGCATGAACGGTGTGTGTTTCCCTGATCTCTGACCCTGTTTCCAGATTTTTGTTTTCCTCCCTGCTGCTGAGGATTGAATCCGGGGCCTTCTCACTGCGCTCCATCCCTACTTGTTCTTCTGTTTTTCGACAGGGCCTCCGCAAAGTGGCCTAGGCTGGGCTCACACTTGGGATCCTCCTGCTTCAGCCGCTCAGAGTGCTAAGAGCACAGGCACATGCCGTCTGCATCTGCGTAGTTTCTGCACTCTGAGCTCACCAGAGGGGTTTCCAGGAGGGGAGAGCCACAGAAATGCTTTCTTATAAGGGGAAAATGCCATCATTCCAGTGTCTCTGAGATGGGCATAACTGGGCAGTACCCACACCGTGGCTAGACCGGTTGCTGAGGCACCGTTGATTGGAGGAGCTAGGAGGGCCTTCTGAAGACTGCCACCGCCCCCCCCCCCCGCCATCTTCCTCCAAACTTGCTACCCTCTCATGCCCAGTTGGACATCATTAGCCAGCAGGAGTTACCCTGCACTGGCACAGCCTCTCTGGCAGGCCCCAGGTGGCTGCCTTTGGTTGACAGAACAGTCGTGGGGGAGAGGAGGGGCGAGCTGGGCCGGGGCCCACCAATCAGGCCCTTCTCCGCAGCTGAGTCTCTAGTGAGAACGGATTTGCATAATTTGCTTCAATATTTACCGAGCCAACCTCATTTTCTGGGTTGTCTCCATGGCCGACAGCTGGGAAGGCAGCAATTACGACATTAAGCGCACACAGGGAAGCCTCTGGGAACGTGCGTGCGGTGCGGCGGCTTTCAGACAGACCCAGCCCGGGGCTCCCCCTGGATCTCTGAAGCTGGAAGTCGGCCGGGGTGCCAACTGCAAAGCAGGCTACGCCCACACCCAGCCAGCAACAGTGGCAACAATAAGGATAACGGGTTTTTATTAAGTTAATAAGGCAATCTCTGACTTCTGTCCCAGGCTCTGGGGCTGGGGCCCCGGAATTTCTCAGGTGGGCCTCATAGCTGCCGTGGAAGCAGGTGAATCAGAAGTGTTTCAGATGAAGCAAAACTTTGTTAGCCAGGAAAAGCCCGGGAAGAACATTAGATTAGCTTCAGGCTGTTAGCCTCAGGATGTGAAAGACGTCAAGATCCCACAAGCCTGCCCCTGACCTCTAACTTCCTGCTAAGGCTGAGACGGGCTCTGAGCGGGGCGTTGCGGCCCCACACATCTGCTGGTGGCAGTGGCAAGAACTCTAGGAGGCCCCTGGGCCCAAGTCACCAGGTGGGGGGGTGGGGCGACCTCCATCAGGTGACTAGGTGACTATAAAGTACCCTCTGATTGGCTTAGCTGGGGGTCATGGAACCTCCCTACCCCAGAGAGCAAAGAAGGCAGAGTGGATCCTCAAATAAAAATAAGACCCTAGTTTAACTGTTTGATCAATCTTATATGCCTATATGTATTAATCTAAACTGATCTGATGATGAAAATATGTAATATAACTCGTGTTAAATTTAAACAATAAAAAATAAAAAATAAAAATAAAAATAAAAATAGGGGCCCGGCGGGATGGCTCAGTGGTCTAAAAGCGCCTGCTTGGGAAAGCTTGGGCAGCTTCAGGGACTGCAGTTCAATCCCCGGCACCACATGCTGCGCCAGCCCTGCTCTCAGGGCGGGCTGAGCCAGCTATAAAAATGAGTAAATAAACAAACAAAGGTTCTGAAACAAGGAAAAAATAAAAATAAATAAAAATAAAAATAAGACCCTAGAGCAGTGCGCCGCGGTGCGCGTATGCAAGCCCAGACCGAGTCAGGAGGGGCGCGTGCAAAGACGAGGCCAGCCTGGCAACAAAGTGAGCTCAAAGCCAACCTGAGCTGCACAGTGAGAGCCTGTCTCTTTTAAAAAGATAAACATCAGAGACTGATGTTGGGTGAAGTAGAGGCCATTAAATGTTCTTTTCAGCTGGTATTTTTTTGGGGGGGCACAGGGTATCAGGAATCGAACTCAGGACCTTGGGCAAAACTGCTCTGCAGGAAGGGGCCGTGTGGTCACTCAGATTGAAGAGGGCCCACTGGCGCATGTTGCCAGGCCCGGGTGACTAGGAGTTTAGTAAGGAACGACTGCAACTCCCTTTCGTAGGGGTGGGCTGCGTTCTGCACCACCCGAGGAAGTCACTTTCTGTCCAAAATCTTGGTTCATGGTCTCTTTTTAATTCTTTTTTAAAAGGGTTATTTATTTATTTGGTACAGGGTCTCACTATGCAGCTAGACTCATAGCGATCCTCCTGTATCAGCCTCCCCAGCACTGAGATCATAGGCATGTACCGCCATGCCCAGTTCTGGTGGCCAGCACTGCCTGTGGTACTGGGGATCAAATGCAGGTGCTTGTGCTGGCCAGGCAGTCACTTAGATGTCAGAGCTATATCCCCAGTGCTCTTTTTAATCGCTATCATTGGTCCCCCCGCTCTACCTCAGGCTCTTTCACTGGCTCATTGCCTTTCTCAAGCTAACTAAAGAAATTATACTGGGACCAGGGAGATAGACAGTTCAGTGGTCTAAAGCGCCTGCTTAGGCAAGCTTAGAGAAGCACAGGTTACTACTGTTTGATCCCCAGCACCTCTGCACCAGCCCCATCCTCAGGTCAGGCTGAGCCAGCCAAAAAACCATTAGATTGTGCCATCGTGTTGCAGGCAGCCCATCACCACAGAAGAACTCTGAGGCACTTCGAGAGGTAGAGGAAACCAGTTTCACTATGCTGGTGGACTCAGAGGATCCAGGCATCCCAAAGCCTGATCTCCTAGCGTCTCTGGTTGTTTCTTTCCATAGTGATTATATATATATATATGATGGCCAGCTCAGCTTGTCCTGGGAGTGGGGCTGGCACAGCATGTGGTGCCAGGGATCCAACTGCAGTTCCTGAAGCTGCCTAAGTTTGCCTAAGCAGGTGCTTTAGACCACTGAGCTATCTCATCGGCCCCACCATAGTGGTTTTAGAGGCAGGGAGTGCCTAGGCCAGGTGCCAAAAGTAGAATGGAGCATGCTCAGACAGCAGTTTGGCACTAGAGCAGTTCTGCTCCCCTCATCACTGGGCTTCCCCTTCTCCACACTGGCTGGGCTGGACAGGAGCTTTCTTTTCCTGGGCTTTTTAGTCCCATACTCAGGCTCTTGATCCTGCATTGAGACCTTTGTGCAGGTCTCCAAGGCCCCTTCACTTCACTCACTGAGGGCCGGGTCCTCTTCCAGGGGCCTGAGGGCTCAGTTTGGAGCCCCTCTGGCAATTTCCCGACTTCCCAGGGCTACTTCAGCGCTTACTGCAGCCCACGGCGGGTGCTTTGGAGAAACGCTGAGGACAGAGCTCAGTTCTGCCGCCCCTGCCCTCACTGCGCCCCCTGCGGGGGCCTGGGCATCCCCATAGGGCTCCTCTTCCTGGCCTGCAGGGTGACAGCCACAGACACTGCAGCGAAGTGCCACCTCTGCCCCAGGTAGGGAGTCCTCCGAGGTGTGAGCACCCCAGGCCCAGAAGCTCATGCCCTGGAGACACCAGTGTCCCAGCAGTAAGAGCTGGGGTGAGGGGGAAGGGAGACTCTTCCACAGCCAAAGAGTGGAGCAGCTGGAGCTTTACCTCACTCCAGGTGGTGGAGAGGCTGCAGACGCAGGACAGGAGGCATGGCAGATAGCCAGGCTCCGTAAGGGCGGATTTTCATCTTTCTGGGCAGAAGAAGCAGATTGTTTAGAAACTCAGATGCTACTGATATAGGAGAAATGCTAGATGTCAGCTATGCTGAGTTTGTGTACCTGAAGTTTTCTTTTTTTTTTTTTTTTAGACAGGGTCTCGCTATGCAGTTTAGGCTAGTCTTGAGCTCACCTTTGCAGCCCAGGCTGGTCTCGAACTCACACTAATCCTCCTGCCTCAGCCTCCTGAGTGCTGGGATTACAGGTATGCTCTATCACATCTGGCCTAATATCTGGTTTGTCGTGTGTGTGTGTGTGTGTGTGTGTGTGTGTGTGTGTGTGTGTGTGTACCCAAAGTTGAAGAATAAATCCTAAGGACCCACAGAGGGTAAGAGTATAAAAAATTTGTTGGATGGGCCTGGCAGGATGGCTCAGTGGTCTAAAGCACCTGCTTAGGAAAGCTTAGACAGTTGCAGGGACCACAGTTTGACCCCTAAAACCACATGCTGTGCCAGCCCTGCCCTCAGGGCAGGCTGAGCCGGCCATAAAAATAAACAAATAAACAAAAGTTCTGAAACAAGAAAAAAAAATAAAATAAAAAATTTAAAAAATAATAAAAATTTGTTGGAGACCAGGAATGGGGAATAGGAATAGCCCCTGAGGGACAGGAGGAGCCCCAAAAGAGGAAGCCCCAAAAGAGGAAGTTTTATACAGCAAAATCACAACATGGGTACAATGTGGCTAAAACTATGATCAACAAATGAGGTTACAAGTGTAGGACTGGGTGCAGCGGTGAATGCTTGTAATCGCAGCACTTGGAGGCTGAGGCAGAAAGATTTCTTCAAGTCTGAGGACAGTTTGGGCTACAAAGTGTGTTCAGGGCCAGCCTAAACTACATTGTGAAATCCTGTCTCAGGGCACTGCCCTGTCTGACTAACTATGTTTCTACCTCACTCAGCTGTCTATAACACCACCTCTTTCATTCCTTCCCTGGTCTGGTTTCCAGTCATGGTATCTGGTAGGTGTCATTAGCTGTGAAGGAGGAGGAGAGGCCAAGTTAGCCTGGAGCTAGAGTTCTGAACATAACGTTCCTCAGATGATCAATACATCTATGCGCAGGGCCGAGCAGACTCACACAAAGGTTGAGGTGGCCATGAAGACAAACGTAATAGGGAGACAGAAATGCCAGGAGTTTCATTCCATTGCAGTCACCCATTGAAGTCTGCAGGCTTCAGGGAAGAGTCTGCAACAAAAGCAGCCTCTGGTCCCTGAGAAGTAACTAGGCAACCGCTGTCCCCCCTAGCTCACATGGTACTGCTGTCACTTACAGCAAAGTTGGTGGGAGATGAATCATGTATTACTTGGCTGAGTGACCTCCAGTAATACGCCCGGGCTCACTGGCAGCAAAATGAAGAGCTTCTCTTTAGTGAGGTCAAGGTGTCCCTAGGCAGCCATGTGAGGGCCAAGCCCCAGAAAGTCCATCCCAGAACGCTTCTTTCAGATGACTGTCGAATGCCCCACCACATCCAGGGTTATGCAGCAGTTTGAGGTCAGAGAACTGTTGAAATGTTTGATTCAGAAATGAATATTCTCACACATTCTGTTATTTATTCCTCGGATATATAATGAAGGCTTTTCTGTTGTAGGCGCTGGCCTCAGTACCAACTGGTAGTGAAGCAGTGTCTGAAAGGCCATGACGAATACCACGCAGGGTGATGCTTAAGCCACAGATGGTTCTGGAGGCTGGAACCCCGGCATCAAGATGTCCACTGCTGGATTCATTGCTGGCACAAAATACTTGACAATTTAAAGGAGAACTTTATTTTGGCTGATGGTTTTTCAGAGGATTCAGTTCATAGTCAACTGTCATCAGGACAGGTGGGTGTGCTGGAAGGGTCTAAAGGACAGCTATTCACGTGTCACAACATGGAAAGAAGGGGAGAGCTTGTCATGGTTAGTACATAGGTGTCCCCCCAAAGTCTCATGCAGTCGTGGGGCAGCTTCTGGAATTTGTAATTGATTATTGTGGAAATGGATGCTGCCCCTCCCCTGGGACAGGTGATTTGCATTTCAATGTAAGGTAGGGAGAGAAGTCAGCTGCTGGAGCAGCTGCTAGCTCTATCCAGCGGCGGTGCTCTTGCTCTCTGCCTGCCGCCCTGGAAGGTTGCCCTCTTCCATGTGCCAGTCTGCTTTGGAGCCAGCTGAATATGGACTGAATCCTCCAGTAACTGAGCTAAATAAACCTTTCCTTCCCTCATTTTGGGTGTCGGGTGTTTTGTCTCAGCAGCGAGAGAAGAGCTGCTCTAAGACAGAGCTGGAGAAGAGAGCTTACCTTTCCTGGTCACACGCTAGTAACCTCCCTCTTCCTGCCCTACCCGACTGTGGTAGTAGGTAAGGGCACCAATACAGTCCTCTCCGTTTCCACCCTCATGTTCTCTCACCCAAACTGTGTCACTTCTCCAGTTGTCCACCTCAAATGCTGTCGTACTGAGGTTAGGGTTTCAACATAGGAATACAAGGAGAGACGGATAGCCACTCTATAACACAGCAGTACCGGAAGGCAGATTCCCCAGTCAGGCTGCCTGGGTTAAAATGACAATCTGACTTAGCTCTGGGACCTTGGGGGATAGTGCCTCAGTTTCATCAGAAGTAAAATGAGGGTGAATGAATCAGTGTTGTGTAGAGAAGCAAAACCAGTAGAATTGTGTGGGGAGGGGTAGAGAATGAGCAAGGGAAGACAGTAGGAATTAGCTCGCTGGACTTTGGGGGCCTAAGTCCCCAGATCCAGGTTAGAGAATCAGGGAAGAGTGTCAGTCCAAGTCAAGTTGCCACTGTGGAGTTTCTGCTTGCTGGAGAGGGCCATGTTCCT
The DNA here is from genome assembly GCA_004027025.1 of Myocastor coypus. NCBI lineage: Eukaryota > Metazoa > Chordata > Mammalia > Rodentia > Myocastoridae > Myocastor > Myocastor coypus. Next base: position 12,551 of record PVJA010016694.1, read on the forward strand.
TCAATTAATTAGATGAGGAACACCCATGCAAAGCAAGGTAATTCTGCTTTACTTCAAGTGTACCCTTTAAAGTTTTCATCTTGGGCTGGAGATGTAGCTCCATGGTACAGTGTCTGCCTGGTAACTAATTGTGAGGTTCTGGATTCAATTCCTAATAACCCCCCTTAAGAAAAAGAAAAAATCTTTACAGAAACTTCCAGAATAAAGGAACCTGAGACAGGAAGATCATGAGTTGGAAGTGAGCCTGGCCTACATGGTAAGTTTAAGCATAGGTTAAACTGCATGTTGAGGAGCTGGGGAGATAGCTCAGTGGCATAAACACCTGCCTGTTAAACACAACGTCCTGAGTTTGATCCCAGGTATTAAAATCAACAAATAAATATTGATATCTTGTCTCAAATTCCCTCTCCTCCCAAAAAATAAGTGACCCTATGGTCTACTAAAGCTGACATATAAAATTAATCATTACAGGGGTAATAATAAGACATATCTCAAAGGATTGTTGTGGGGCTGAATGAGGTACTATTGCAAGGACTTTAAGGTATTGCCAGCACATAATAAATGCTATACCTGCATGGTGGTGTGTGCCTGTAACCCCAGCAATGGGGAGGCTGAGGCAGGAGGATTGCCTTGAGTTGAAGTGCAGTTCTGTCCTGGCAAAGACCTGCTACCATGAGATTTACCCAGAAATCAATGCCACTGGTCCCTCCCATCTTGACAGGAGTAGCTTCCCCTACCCGAGTCAACCACATGGCTGTAGGGAAACTGCAGACCAAGAGCCCTGTGCCCCTGGCTGCCTAGCTAGAGTGCAGTCCACCAAGGCGCTGGTTTGGAGTTTTCTTTTCTTTCAACCTTAATCCCCAACCCCCACTGCTGGAGCTTAAACAGCAGGCCTTCTCGCTGAGATACATCCCCAGCCCCTTTTCAGTTTTTATTTTGAGACAAGGTCTAGGTTGCTAAGTTGACCTGGCTGGGCTTGACCTTGTGACCCTGCTCCATCGCCATCCACCTCTCAGACTCCTGGGACTTCAGACCTCACCTACACTTTTTGTTTTGTTTTGTTGATCCTGTCCTACTAAGTAGTCCAGGCTGGCCTTGAACTCGTGGCCATCCTGATACCTCAGACTCTTATGTGCTGGGCTTGTGGGCATGCTAGCTTGCGATTTTCAACTTGGACTTATAGTAAGAACCTTATTTTCAGCTGGCAGCTGGCAGCTGGCAGCTGGCACAGCATCAGCTGGGCAGGTAGCAGCAGCCAGGAGCAGACTTCAAAGAGAAAGGCAGACAAGCTGCTGAAACCAACAAGAGAGGAGGCTGGTGCTCTGTGGGCACTGCAGCTACAACCCTGGGGATCCACAGCCTCCTTCCCACCTCACTTGGCCACATGAGCCCACAAACGCCATTGCTGTTTGTGCCCGTTGCCATGGGACTCCTGACTCCGAGACTGGCAAGGCCGCAGACGCAGCTGGCATCGCCTCACTAACTCGCTCCTCTGGGGCTTTGCCTCACACTTTGCCAGCTTCTTAGAACAGAGAGGGAGTGGCCCCGTCATTCAGAACATCCGCCAGAGCCCACTCCTTGCCTGGTGCCCGTCTGACCAGCACTCGCTCAGGGAAGCGCTGAGGCTGCTGCAGTCTCAGGGATACGTGAGAGGAAAACACCCGCCTCTTGCCTTGTCTCCCATTGCCTGTAAGAAGCAACTGTTCCCTTTGCCATTTATTTCAAGCCAGGGATCCCAGCACCCCACCAGTGAGGGTACATTTTCCCAGTGCTGTCCCAAGGGAGCAAGTCGTCTTCCCTTTTGGGACCTCAGTTTCCCTATCTCCAATAGGAAACACTGACAACTGCTATGAGCCATGAAGCTCGATGACTTAGAGGCTAGTGCAGGCCTGCCAGTCTGCCTGCTGGTCAGAGGCAGAGGGTGAAGAAAGGGTATTGCAGGAAAAGAACCTCATACTTTCTCCAAGAGTAAGGTGGAGGCTGTACTCCACTCAGACCAGCGTTCACTCTGGTTTTGGACCTAGTGCTCTGGCTCCACTATGATTTAAAAAAAAAAAAAAAAAAAGGCGTTGCAATCTTATTCTGCAAAAGTGATCCAATTTGACATCCCAGACAACCGAGATGATGTCACTAGAGTGAGCCTAATTCAATATGATCATAACTTGTAAAAGCAGAAATTTGGACACAGACACATACCCCATGATGAAAGCAGAGTTGGGGGCACTGCTTCTGTAAGGCAAGAGCACCCATGATAGCAGAAAACCACCCGCAGGTGGGACGAGACAAGGAACAGATTCTCCCTCGAAGCCTCTAGAAAGAACAAATCCTGCCACGCCTTGGTTTCAGACCTGGGTATCCAGCACTGGGACCCTGAGTTTCTGTTGCTTGCACCCTCTGCCTTACAGCAGCGTCGGGAAATAGTATGCCTAGATTCTAGGGGGAAGCACATGCAATAAAACTTCAAAACTGAAAGAGCGACTGTCCTGCAGTTTTTGTGAGTCCACCAGCCTACCTGACAAGTTCGGTTACTGGTGAGAGCCCATAGGTTTCCTGCCTTGGAATTGGCAGCAATGTCATGAGAAGAGACCCCAGTGGGTGCTGGAGCCACTAGGGGCAGAGAGGGACAGCTAAGCTTTGGTGTGGCTTCCACAGAGGAGTCAGGATACCAGACAGCCAAGGGAAGCGTGGTCCTTCCATACTGGCCAAGGCAGAGACCAAGCACTGACACCGGCTGACTCTCTCAGGAAATCAGGCCAGGCTCTCAGCTCTTCCTACAAGGGCCAGATCTGCCCCCCCACTACACCCCCCCCAGGCCTGTCTCTCCCTGGCTCACACCTTCCCCTGCTTCTAGAACAGGCCTCCAACCTCACCTCAGTCCTGCAAGCCCTGGAGCCTCTGCCTCAACTGTGATGCTCCCTTATTAGAGCTAAGCTCTTCTCCAGAGCCTAGTACCACTTCCTGAAGTTCCCCACCAATCCCTGTTCCACCCAAGCCCAGCATCCTCACCTCTCAGTAGAGGTAACAGCCTCCTCTGATCATGCCCTGGTGAACTTTTCTACTGTTCCAGTGACTCTGTCATTAAAGTTGCTCAGGTACAAGTCTTACCTCTTTTTTTTCTTGCCTCTTGCATGGGTGCAATTTACTCCCAGTTCAGTGACTCTGTTCTTCCTCGGTGTGGGGGACACTCTTCCTACAGACCTCTACAGAACTGTCTCATCTCCCCAATTCTTGTCCAGAGTCTCATCCTTCTCTTGCTTTCAGAGGATCCCCTGCCCCATCACCCTAGCTGCAGAAGCCTCTCATCCCATTTTGTGACCTTCAGAGTGCTTGGCATTGTCTGAGATTATCTGATGGATTTTCGGTCTTCGTCAAGGCCCCACAGGAAAATAAAGTGCAGGTACTTCAACAGGGAGAACTGAACATAAGGTATTAAGTAATTGTACTGCTTGATATGTTGTGTCAACTTGAGGAGTTTAGAAGTTTAATTAAGTGACTCAGCAGAGAGCCAAGATCCTTACTTTGTAAACATCCTCATCCTGTGCAAGAGGAGGACATGGACATGGTGTGACTTCTACACTCCCAGCCCCAGGGCCGCTTGTTTATAATTTGAGGAGGGGAGAGAGGCTGGCTAGAACCACAGCTGCTGCTCTTCCCTTTGCTCTTTGCTGTTTCCTGATGCAGTGAACTGCTGCCTTCTGCCATGTGCCACTCTGTGTGCCAGCCAAGTATAGATTGACCTCCACAAACTGTGAGCTAAATAAATCTTTCCTTTCTTAATTTTGGGTGTCGGATATTTTATCCCAGGAACAAGTGAAAAGTAACCAAGACAGAATTTGGTACCAAAGAAGTGGGATTGTTGCTGTGACTACCTGGCCATGTCATTCAAGAGCCTCTGAGAATGGCTTATGGGAAGTGATAGGAAAAGTTGGGGGATGCCCCCTACTAGTGAACAGCTGGAATGCCTTCGGCTCTTCTGTATGGGAGATTCTGGCCAGAGCTCAGAAGATCAGAATGCTGACAGGAATTCTGCCTGTAAAGGCCGGGGTGGGGAGGTTTCTGCAGAGGAAAAGGATGGCACTGGTTGTTGAACTCCAGATGATTTGCATGATGGCTTGGTAGAAAACTTGTCTGCTTTTTGCTCATATCCAGAGACTTTGTATGAGACTGAGATTAAGCACAGTGGACTAGTTAATTTGACAAAGGAAGTTTCAAGAGAAGATTTTAAGAGAGATAGAAGGGGTCTTGCATGGGTTTCCAGGGATATCCCTTCCCCAGGGAGATTTACAGAGCAGAACTACAAGGTGGTGCAAGTCTAAGGTGGAACAGAACTAGTAAAATTATAAGTATAATCACTTAGTTAACACTGGTCCAATGGGAAGTCACAAGATGGTGATGAGGTGGGGCAAAACTAAGTTCAGCCAATAAGATTATGAGCTTAATTACTTAAGTGGTAATGATCCAATGGGGATCAAATAAAGGAGCAAGTCTGTAGCAAGTGCACATAGGGACCAATAGGGGTTTTTTTCTGGAGGATGTGGGTCAGTGACTCTTCCTGGCCTCCCACCCAGGAGATTGGTGCTTATTTAAATCAATCATCACTCTTCAGCCTGAGGAAAAGTAGGTAGCTGCAGTCATTCTACCTTTTGTCTTGAGATCTGGCCTCTTCTGAATGTGCCTCTACCCACAGTTGCAATGAATCCTACTGAATCCTTTGAGCCCAGCCTTGTCCGACTGCCTGTGATATTTCTACCTAACTTAGCTGTCTTGCTTAGTAACAGGCTCTTAGAAGAGGAAAGATGCGCATTAACTTCAGGAAAGCACCCTGTCTGAGTCCTGGAGGAGTGGTCTGGAGAGGTCAAGAAGCGGGCTGTGGGAGGAGTCAGGATCAGGGTGGGACCTCCTGCAGGTGTCTGCTGGGGGAGCTGGGTGCAGACTCAGCACAGTGGCCTGAGAGGTCAGGCGAAGGGCTGGTGTTTCCCTGACTTCTCCCTTGCACTCTTTCCAGCACCTCTACTGGACAAATCTAGGCACAGCCCTTGGCAGGGAAGCCTGGCGATATAGGATTGCAACTCTGTGACTCCTGTGACCGAGCTGAGCCAGACAAAGGCGGGAGAGATCCGAGAACACAGAGCAGGCAGGCTGGCCTGTTGCGTTCAGTCAGGCCTGGTCTCTTGCACCAGAATCAGGCTGGTTAAAGGCAGGGCCGCTGTGTGTGGTTCCCTTACCCAGCAGTCAGTGTACACAGGAGGGTTTCAATACAAATAATGGCTGTTGGAGGTAAAACACCAGAGCCAGTTGTTAAGGGTGGATAAAAATAGCCACCCTAAGCTTGGTTGTGATGAGTAAATGAGAAAATTTAGTACGCACCCATGCCTAAAATTATAGGCAGCCCACACCAAGGGCTGTGAGAGGCTGGTTGGCTTCATGAGCTCATCCACGTCCCAGGGGTGCTTGGCCGTGGTAATCAGATCCAGACAAGTGATGATTTCCTGAGGACTACTCAGGCCTCCTGATAGAGTGAAGTACTTCTTAAGAAATTGCTCTGATATTGTTTAGCATGCCCTGCCATTTACAACGGATCTTTATGACAACGTCCTTGTTTAATTCCCTGCACCCATGTGGAATAGGCCATAATACTGAGAGCTTACCCACATGCAGCACAGTTCTGAGAGCTGTCAGGCTAGATCCTGAGGAGTGACTGAGGCTACTAGGACAGGCAGGACTGAGGGAAAAAGCTGCACCTTCAACAGGGCACAGCCTAGCCAAGGGTGAGAAGGCACAAGCAAAGGGAGAAAACCTGCTTTACAGACAAGTGGAAGTAGGGGAGGGTGGTCCCTTGGTGGGTCCGGCGCCTCTGGGGGGAGGGAAGTGGAAGATGACAGTGGCATTTCTGTGATTTACAGCATCACATTCTGTAGATTGACAGGGTTTCCCATAAGCCTGAGAACCGGGCCAGGGAGCCTGCGTGATAAACAGATTTATTTTAGTCTCTGGGGTGGGCGCGGGGGGCTTCTTGTCTGAACAGAGTGTTGGTCTGTAGCAGTCTTTCTCTTCAGGCTGAGAGGGGTTCAGTTATGAGGACCTAAGGAAAGCGCTGCATCTATTAATTCCCTTCATCTTTACAAGAGCCCTATAGCATAGGTGTCCCAGAGGACGAGACCAAGGCACCGAGAGATGAAATTCCATGCCGCCGCAGGTCACATAGCTAGTAAATGGTAGACCTGGGATTTACCCCAAGTCATCTGGCTTCAGCCTGTTCTCTGACTACCAGACAGATGCTTTTCCAGTTGATTCTGGGGGAAAACTGGGCCTGGAATGAAGGGTGAGCCCACAGATATTAAGGGGTCAAGCGGTGCAGCTGTGGGGCTGCCGTGGCTTCCTTCTCAGCTCACAGCTCCACACAGCGTCAAACCGGAAGTGGTCCTGGGTGTTCCCATCCAGCGCCCACCCTCCACCTCCACACACACACACACACACACACACACACACACACACACACACACACACAGCAACAGACAAAAGGGGAGGCACCGCTGTGGCGGGGCTGGCTGGTTCTTGCCTCCCGTCAGCAGAGAAGAGACACAGGTGACACATAGTGTCCTAGTGAGCAGGCCACACTCTGGGGCCTCCCACAGAACACCTGGGACTACCAGTCCCCCCTGAGGCCTTTGTGGGAACAACAGGAGGTAAGGCAGCAGGGTCAAGAGTTCACTCCCGAAGGTCACAGGCTCTGGGATGCCAAAGGCAAGGTTATGCCTTAGGCTTGATTTGATTTGTATTAGCAAAAGTCACCGCAGAAAAAATGAATCTGTAATGAATAGTAAGCCTAAGGCTTGACAGTCAGCATAGCTAAAGCTCAACGCCAGCTTCTCACTGGGACACAAGGGCCGGGCTGCATTATCTAAGGTGTCACCCTGTGGGAGGGCAGGGGAAGGAGGACATGCGGTGATCCTACACTCAGCAGCCTTTTCTCAAAATCTCAAGTCACCGTAAAAGTCTTATTCCTTTCTTTTTGGTTCTCGAGGATGGAATCCCGCCTCCGTCCCGTAGTGTGTAAGTCGCTGGAACTCTGCCTGTTCGTTCCTCTGGATTCCCAGGCGCGGGACAGTACCGGCTGTTGCCTCACGTGAAGGTCGCCTGTCTTTCCTGTTATAGCCCGGACTAACATCTGCACAGTCCACAGCCGTCCTCACGGCTCACGTCAAGACCGCTGGAGGCTCTGTCAGGCTGCATCAGAGTCCACCCCCTCCTTGCTCAAGGCCTTTGCCGGGGCTGGGCCCTTACGAACACCCTGTCACCCTACTTCTCTTTCCGCTTTCGCTTCCCTACACCCTCACCTTGCAGCAGTTGGTGCTGGGGGTGAGAGAGGAAAGCAGTGACAGGTGGGAGTGGTGTCCCTGACCTCTGACTTGCACAGCTTTCCCCAGGAGAACTGGACTGATCTATGGGTGGAGTGGACCAGCGACACGGAACCAGGACACACTTAGGTCGGGGAGGGCGGCGTGGGTGCAGAAGAACACCGCTGGGTGGCGCTGCTGAGCCGCATGGATATGCCCAGGAAATGGGAAGTTATGGAAAGCCAGTGGGCATCTCTAATTGCACCCAAAGGAATTCACATCTCCTTTTGGGGCTGGAGGCACAGCCTACTACAAACCTCAGACTTAATGTCAGTGGGAAACTACAAGACAGTTAACCAGTGTAAGTCTGTTTAGGTAAGAGGCTGCGCTGTTTGGGAAAACCTGACGTGGTCTGGGGAGATGCTACAATTCTGGGTCATGCTGCAGTCCTCCAAAATCCCTGAGCCCTCTGTGGCTATGCCAGGAAGTCTTCCTTGCTTTCCCCCCAGTTCCTCGACCAACCACTCTGTGCTGGTTTCGTGTCTGCTGCCCCAGTGGCAGGGATGGAGTTACAAAGCTATGTCCCAGAACTCCTGAGGCAGAGTCTGGGGCTCCGAGTCTGTGTCCTCAGTTGGTACTTGGTGGCACTCAGCTACGGTTTCATGAACAAGAGCACAAGGGAAGCCCACGTGGTGGTCAGCCCAGGAAGGGTCTGTCCCTGGTGGAGTTAGCCCAGAAGAGACCTCCAGGGTGGGTTAGCCATGGTGGATGCCCAGCAGGGAGGCCCAAGCTTAACCTCCATGGGAGTCTGGAAGGGTCAGGATCTGTATGGCTGAGTCTGCACCTTGGGTGCGGAGAAGCAGTGGTCCATTGGGCGCCCCTACCTGACCGAGCATGCCTCCTCTCCTCTCTTCCCCTGTTCCCTCCCCTCTCAAGGTCCTCACCCAGGCAGCAGAAAAGGAACAATGTAGTAGTGGGCTATGGGCACCTGCGCTCAGCTCCCTTCCACAGAGCGATCCATTTGGAGGCAGGGTCCTACCTCATTCATTATTCTCTCTGCCAGCCCAAGAGGCTGCCAAGTGCTGGGTTCTGCCTAAGGGACTCAGTGGACACTGAATATTAGGCAACCCTCAGGGCACCTTCGGAGCTCACTCTGATGGAATGCACAGCCAACAGGCAGTGAGGAAACTTCAGGGCTCTACTCACGACATGCTTTCATGAGGCACAGACTGTATGCTAGATGCTGCTTGCTGCCGGGTGTGGGGAAGTCTTGCCGGGCCAGTGAAGGATGGGTCCAAACCTCTCTGGGTCCTAGACGAGGAGGCTAAGATCTGTAGAAGGAACTTGACTTACCCAAAGTTGTTGGGCGCCTTGAAGTGGAAACTGATCCTGTGTGAGAGGGTAGGATGAGGCCTCATTGCCTAGAGTGGTCAAGCTACCTTGGGCCTGAGAAAAATATCCTGCTCTCAGTCGCTAGGCAACTTTGCAAACTTGTGTCTTGCAACTTTGTAAAGGTATACACAAGGGTTCTTAACTATTGCACAGGGATCCTTTCAACTAGCAGGCCAGCGGCCACCTACCTCTTGCGGTCTTCTTGTCTGTCCTTTCCTTATTCCTGCCGCAGTTTCTCCCTGGGTACAATGGATCACACTGAGAGACCAAAGGGTCCCAACACAAAGTCAATTCAATGAATAGCAGAGCTGAGGCTATGCGCCTACATTTCAGGAACCTTGAACATAAAAACTATTAGCACACACACACACACACACACACATACTAAAGGAGGGAGGGGCCTGGGAGGCTGCATGAATTGGGTCACTAACGTGAGGGTCAATATCTCTTATGCAAGCAGGATTTACTGAGCATCTATTAAGTGCTGGGTTCAGAGGTTGCACAGAGGAATCAAATACAGGTGGCCCTGCCCTCAAGGATCTGAGCCTTGCGGTGCAGAGAGAAGTCAGAAAATGGTGTTGTTTTTGTGGAGCACAGGATGGCAGGAGGCTCTCCATGCAGGGGCAGGAGTCCTGGGAAGTTTGTGGAGGAAGGAGCACCAGGGCTGGGTCTGGAGGGCTCACTATAGAAAGCCAGAGAAAGATGCGACCACAGGGTTGGAGACCTGGAGGCTGGCCATGTGCCCAGGGTCCTTAAATAGCTCTCACAGTCTCCTCTCCAGGTGCAGGGAGGAAGCTGAGCGGCCTGAGTGAGCTTAGGTTGCAGTAGGACAGCTTGGCTCACACTTGCATAGCTCAGCTGGCAGTCAGCGCCCTGAGTGCCTGAGGAGGGAGCTGCAGTCTGAGAAAGCAGCAGGAGTCGCCATGCCTTCCAAGCCCTTGGAATTGTTCCGGGGAAACTCCCAACCAGCTGGCTGAGTCTCTGATGTGAGGAGGTGCTTTCTAAAACTAAAGAATGAATTTTAGGAACAATGGGGGTTAACAGCAGAATATATTTACTGAGGGGAAGATGGCTTCTGTCCTAGAGAGGGACAGAGGGGACCCAACAGGGTTGCTAAGGACCTTGTCTTTTCTAGGGCTTTTTTTTTTTTTTTTTTTTGGAGACAGGCTCTCACTATGTAGTTCACACTGCCCTTGCGCTCACTTTGTAACCCAGGCTGGTCTCAAACTTGCGACTATCCTCCTGCCTCAACCTCCTGAGTGCTGTCTAGGGTTTCTTATAGAGCTAATCGATGAGGTGAGGTGAGTCCAAGGCAGGAAAAAACGGGAGCTCACAAGGTGAGCCTGGGGTGGGACAACACTGTGTTCACCCCATGTGACGATGAGTATAATTGCCCAGGTAATATTGATTAGATCAGGATCAAATAGGAAAGTGAGTCATACAGAGTGGTGGCTCTTCTGGTAGAGGGCTGGGTTAGTGATTCTTGCTGGCTGTTTCAAGGTGATTGATACCTATTGAGAATATCAATCCCTACTGCCCATTCCTAGGGAGGTGTGTGTGTGTGTGTGCATTTGTTTCTTTTGTCTTGAGTTCAGGCTGAGGTGCCAATCTCTCCCAGTCACAAGGTCTTATCTTCCATACTATCTCCTTTGAGGCCCCACTCCTGACTGCTTATAATATTTTCATGTAATATTTCTTCCCATCCAGTTGCCTACAACAGGATTGACGCACCTGAACATCTTGGTAGGGTCCTCAGCCAGCAGCCTGAGAGGCTGCACGGGGCCTCTCACAGAGGGATCTGCTAGCCAAGGGAGGCTCGTGGCTCTAGCCAGGTGGTGGCACCTGGACTGTGTGGGGGGTGGACTTGGGGAGCCGGTGGCTGCTGGGGCCATCACTGGCCGGCTGTGGGATCCTGCAGGGACTGCCACTTCCTCACCACCCAGCCCTCTAGGAGCATGAGCCTGACTGGATGTCTTGGTATGTGGGGTGGAAGCCAGTGCCTTCCAACTAGGACAGTCTCCAGCATGTTTCTGTTTTTGCCTTCAAGACAAGGTCTCTGGAAGTCCCTGAGTTGCTCGATGCGTCTTGAGTTTGTGATCCTGCTGCCTCATTCTCCTGGGGCACTGGGACTGATACAGAGAAATGAAACTCCCAACTTGAAAGATGCCTGGGGCGAGCTTGTGCTCCCTAAAACCAAAAAGGGAATTTTAGGAATAAATGGAGGTTAAAAGTAGAATATATTGATTGGGGGCAAGAAAGCTTCCGTCCAGGAGGGACACAAGGAGGACCCTAGCAAGTTGCCCAGAAATCTGCCATGTCTAGAGATTTTTATACAGCAAAACCATAAGGCAAGGTGGATCTAAGGTGGAAAATGGGGCCTCGCACATGAGGTGGGACAAAAGTGTGGTCAACCAATGAGGTTGAAAGCACAACTGCTCAGGTAAAATCGATTAAATCCAGGACCAAATAGCAAAGTGAGTCATGTAGCAAGCCGACATGGAGATAGGAAGGGGCTAATCGGGTAGCGGTTGGATGAGTGACTGTTCCTGGCTTCCTCAAGGTGATGATCTACCCCAGATGCTTATCTTCAGGGAGGTCAACATTTGTTCACACTTTGGTCTTTAGGTCTGGCCCACGGTGGGAGCATCTGTTGTCTCCCACGGTTGCAAAGTATCTTGTCTTCCATGCTGTCTCCTTCGAGGGCCCAGCCCTGTCTGCCTAAAGCATTTCTATCTAGCTCAGTTGCCTGCCACCATGCCTGGCTTTGGGCAGGGGTTTGGAGTGGAACAGTTGACTTCTGACGGCACGGGCATCCCCAGCCCTTGCCCCTCTCTGTTTACAATAAACTCTATTAACCTGGAGAGAGGAAAAATCCCTTCTGAATCCCAGTTCTATCAGCTCTTCTATGTCCTTCCCCTGGGCATCTTTTAGAAAGGCAGAGGTCCAAGACCATCTGAGAGACCTGAAGAAAATCCCACTGTCCCCTTGATCCCAGCACTTGCCTAGGCAGGAAATCAGCCTAAAGCCCCATCCAGTGGCACGCAGCTGCAACCCCAAGTCCTTGGAAGGCTGAGGCAGGAGGGTCACAAACTCCAGGCCAGCTTAGGCAATTCAAGGAGGACCAGTTTTATTTATTTATTTTATTATTTTATTTTTTTGTCTTTTTGAGACAGGGTCTCGCTATGCAGTTGAGGCTGGTCCTGTGCTCACTTTTGTAGCCCAGGCTGGTCTCGAACTCGCACCAATCCTCCTGCCTCAGCCTCCCGAGTGCTGGGATTACAGGCGTGAGCCACCACGCCCGGCTGAGGAGCAGTTTTAAAAAGCAGACAAATACATTAATGATTAAAGAGGGTCAGGCTGTAGCTCAGTGGCAGTGTCTGCCTAGCGGCATCTGCGACATCCTGACTTCTATCGCAGTCATGGGTGGCACCAGCAGAAAGGAGCTTTTAGAGGCCATGCCTCTCATGCAACTGCCCAGCACCTGGCCTAGACCTAGGCAGAACGGGGACCACCCATTCTGAGCCCCGGTTTCCTCCGCTGCTCGGTGGTCAGAGGCAGGATGAAGTGAGTCATGGAGACACAGCACCTGCAGCCCCATAAGTCCCAACGAGCGACAGCTGCTCTTTCAGTGTCTCTAGAGAGCCCCTCTTCTGGCTGCCTGGATCTCACCTCCACAGAAGTTGTACTGCTCTCCCTGGCCACGAGGGGGCGCGGCGGGACGCGGGGACAGCTCGCCCCCTCGTTTTCCCGCCCAGCTCTCGGGCTGGTCCTTTATTTCCTTATTGCTCCCTTGGCCTTTCCATTCTGTTTCCCCCCTCATGTCACACGGACCCTCCCTCCTCTCCAGTCCTGTGACCTTCAAGGATTTTAAAGCGCCATTCCTTCCTCTTTCCTGTTGCTCACTTTACAGCCTTAAAAACAAATAAAACTGCAAATAAAGAATTACAATTGGATATACACAGTTTGTGTGCCACACATTCAGACGGAACAAGGGTGAGTCCTGTGCTGGCTGTGGGGCAGGAAAGCGTATGTAGAACATTTGAGGAGGGTTTCAAAGGTTGAGTAGGAGTTAACCGCAGAGAGGAACATGGGAGCGATTCTAAGCTGAGGGAGCAGCACACCTCCACACCAAAGGACATGAGTGCCTGCGCCCGCACCGCGCCGGTGCACACAGGAGCGAGTCTGCACGGGGCTTAGGAGCCAGAGAGAAGTTGTCCACCTCAAAGAAGGGATGGAGGTCAGGATGCTAAGGGCTCCAGCTAGGCTCGGGGAGCCTGATCTCCCTCCTACCCAGGCCTTGGGGTGGGCCAGGACCCCGCCCCCATCCTGGTGACCCAGAGGGACCTTGCTCAGCAGATTTTGGTTGGTCGAGTCTGGAGCTCACAGATCCATCACTTGCCACTGCAGCTTGCAGTTGTGTTGGCCTCAGGACTTCTTCCCCTCTTAAAAATTATTGAGACCCCCGAGGAGTGTTTGTTCCTCTTGTTCCTGTCAATATTTTTTTTTTTTTTTGTTTTTTTTGTTTTTTTTTTTTTTGTGGGACCAGGGTTCGAACTCACGACCTTGCACTTGCCCAGCAGGCACTTGTGCCTCGGAGCTATCTCCCCAGCCCCTGTTCCTGTCAATATTGACTGGATAGAAATTAATTTATTATTATTATTATTTTACAATAGTTAACACATTGCGTAACGTTGTCTTCGTCATAGTTGCTCAGAGTACAAGATGCAGACATGATTTCTTATCTAAACATCATTAGTACAGATCTTTCTTTTCACTGCACAGAGAGAAAGTAGCTGTATATCTAGTCCAATAGCCCATAACAGCAGTGGATTATCAGCTCCTCTGGCACTATCTGAGGCTGTTGACTTGAGCCTTTTACAAGTCAGCATATTAATAGGGCTTTCATTTGTATACCTCCTGGTTAGACTTTTCTGCTGGATGGTTAAGTCCAAGAAAATGCAAGACCTATGTTACAAAAAATATGTAACTTTTGTATCTGACAAGGTCAGTCAGGTCCCCTCAGAGTTTACCTGGAGAAATTAATTTTTTAAAATAACACACCTTACGTGGCAGAAATATTTTGAAACATCATTTTTAGGAAGGTCATTTTCAACAAGCACCTGGCATCACATTCGGACTTCCAAAGATTCCTTTGCCTCTGAAACAGATCCTAATGGAAAACAGCCTTGATCTGTGATCTCCAGCCCTAGTCCCCCAAGGTGCTGCGGTCAGGCAGAAGGGACTAGTACAGAATGGGGAGACCTCTCCACCATGCTAGGATTGAGGCTAGTGCCTGGCGTATTGCCCAGCAAGCCTCCACCCCCAAGCTGCAGGCCCTTCTTCACTCTGCACTGAGTGAAGAGTTTGCATGGCAGGGACAAGGCAGAGAGGACTTCTCCAGGCTGGCTTTGAGGTCAGGGCTGGCTCAGCACCCCAGAAGCCTCCTCAGGCCGTGGAAAGCTGCCTTCCAGCATGTCCTCTCTGACTGCACCAGTGATCTGCGCCAGGCCCCCATGGCTCTGTTATCCAGACGAAAGAACCGGAAGGAGGAGCCCAGAAGACTGGCCTAGCCGAGGTCGTGGTCAGGGACCTGACTGGCTCCATGTCCCACCCCAGGGACACTGGGCGTACCCCAAGTTCCTGTAGAACACCTGGGGCATAGTGGCCCACCCATCTGCACTGCTAGCAGCATTCTGCAGCTTCCCTGGAGCCGCTTGTTGTGCTCAGATCTGGTGCAAAGGACCTGGGGCTGAGGGAGGAAAAGAGCTGACGTGGAGCCCTTCCTCATGGCCTCAACTTCACCTTGCCTCCCCACCCATTGGTGGCCTCTGGAGCTGAAGGGTGGCAGAAAAGAGAGAGCTCAGGGGCCTGGGAAAGCTGACTCAAGTTGTCACCATTTGCTTGCTGTCCATTTTGTCCATCACACTGCTCCCCTAGCTTCTCTTGCACTGGGTTCTGGGAAGACAGAGACAAAAGGCACATCGCAAGGTGCTGTCTTCTTCACTGTAGTAGAACAAAGGCAGGCTCTAAGTCATGGCCTCGTTCCTATGGGAGACACTGATAAGTGGTGACAAGGACAGGTGAGGTCCTTAGCAGCAAATGAGGGTCACAGGTCCTCCTGTAAGGGCTTCCAAGAGGAGGGGCCCAGTACATAGTTTTTAGACACAGAATAAGCAAGACAAGCAGGCAGGAACAGTTCCACGCCAAGTGCCAGCCCATGGTGGTTGCTTATGATCAGAGGTGCCTTTTTTTTTTTTTTTGCCTTTTTGAGACAGGGTCTTGCTATGCAGTTCAGGCTGGCCTTGAGCTCACTTCTGTAGCCCAGGCTGGTCTCCAACTCGCACCAATCCTCCTGCCTCAGCCTCCCGAGTGCTGGGATTACAGGCGTGAGCCACCACGCCTGGCAGAGCTGCCATTTGTGCTAAGCGAGCACAGGCCTGGGGGCCACAAGGAGCCCAGCATGTAGGGCCGTTTCCCTCCCTCCTCTTGGCTTCCGCTGCTGACTCCTTCACCATCGCTAGCTCCACACAGCAGGCAACAGTGGGAGGACGGTGGAGGCCTTCCCCATGCAGCACGGGGCTTCAAGGCCAGAAGTGCTGAGTCATCTAACCACTGGGCTCCAGGGCCGGGTCCAACATTGCAATGAGGAATGCTGCCCAAGGACAAAGGCCCAGAGGGTGGAAGCTCAGCATGTTGAACTAGAAAAGTAGCCAAGAGCTCACGGGGACTGATTAGTGGCAGAGTTGGAAATTATAGCGAGAGAGAGCCAAATTTCTCACCAGCCAAGGAAGGAGCTTGGATGTACAGAAAGGGAGGCACTGGAATGAGACTCATGGAGCTAGATTAGAGCTGAGGGCAGCACAGCGGGCCCTGGGTGCTGTGCTCTGCATGCTCCTATGCCTACTAACACAGCCAGGAGCATGGCTAGAAGGGAGTTTTAATTTCCAAATTGAGTGTCCATGGAAGGGAACTCCTTGGAGACATGACTCATTCCAGGGCAGGGCCTGAAGAGCAAGAGCCTGGAATAGATTTATTGTCCTAGTAAGGAAGGCAAGGCTGAGTGGGTGAGGCTACAACACAAAACACACAGCCAGCTTGAAGAAAACACCGTGGCAAAGCTCGGGGCAACTCAAAGACCAAAATGTTGTCCAGGCTGCTGCTGGCCCCAGCTGGCTTCCTGGTTTCGAGAACCACCCATGTTGTCTGCTGTCCTGCCAGTGCATGAGACAACCAGGCACTTTAGAGACCCCACCAGCTGAGGCTGGTGGGCAGGCAAAGGTGGGCACACAAGCTGTCTTCACGCTATGGCCTGTTAACAACTTCTGTCAACTTCCCTCAAGGCTCACTACCATTTATTTTTATTTTTTTGCAGAATCAGGGATCGAACTCTCGCTATTTTGATGATGAAAATCTTTTTCACGCTTGTGCATCCCCACCTGGCAAAGGTTGTAGTGCAGTGTTTGTGGTCCTTCTGCCTCAGCCTCTGAGAGACCTGGGACCACAGGGGTGTGCCCCTACACCCAGTTAGTGTCTATTCTCATTACTTAGTTTGGACTTGTAGTGATCTGCCGGACTCAGCCTCCCCAGCAACTGGTGCTGGGATTACAGGCCTGTCTCACCATCCGCATGGCATGCAGTACTGGGGACTGAACTGGTGTCCTTGTGCTTGCCATACAGGCACTTAGACCACCGAGCTATCTCCCCAGCCCTAATGTCTATTCTTGGCTTGTGTGTGTACACCCAACACCCAGGGGCCCTCTCCTCTGGGGTCATCTGAGCCACCTAGGCCAACAGCCACCAGCTTTTCCAGATGTCTGTAGGTGTGGGCATTTGTCTCCATACAGGCTCCCAACATGCTCATGGGGCATGGTGAATCTGTTCTAGACTTTCTGGTTATTTTCAGGAGACATGCAACCAACTGCAGATGAAAAATACTCTGAAATTCAGGGCCTGCGGACTGGTACAGTTGTTTAAGCATCTGCTCAGGCAAATGCAGTCAGGTGTGGGGGCCTGGGTTTGATCCCCAGCTCTACAAGCCTCACCTGCCATGCCAGGGGAGATAGCTCAGTAGAATAAGCGCCTGCCTGGCTAATGAAAGGTTCTGAGTTCAATTCCCAATACTGAAGAAAAAACAAACAAAAACCCCCAAACAACAAAACTCTGAATTTGAACACGCACAGTACAGATCTGTTGTCACTCCCCCCTAGTGTAACAACTACTCACATAACCTTTATGCTGTGTTAGGTACTGTGAGCAACCCAGAGAGGACAAAGTATATAGGAGGGTGTGCACTGGCTCTAAGCAAAGATGTCACTTAACAAATACAGCTTGAGCATCTGCTGATGTGGACATTCTCCAGGATGGGTGGCCATGGAGCCAAGCTCCTGTGTACATAAGCGGTGACTGTACACTCAGGACACTGGGGAACAGTGATGAGGTGGGGGTAGGAGGTGGGAGCCTGGGTTTCCGAGGTGGCTCTGCTCTTAAGCAGAAAGCACACTGTAGGACTTTTATTGGGGGGAGGGGGAGCCTTCTGTACACGGTTCTGAACACGGCAAGCCCACGCTGGGAAGCTGTTAGAATTCGTTTGACATCTGAAGCAGAAGTCTGAGATGACTTTTAAAACCTGTGCTCCTAGAAGACAAGCTGGGTGATACCAAACAAGGGATCCATTACTATAAAAATGGCCTTGCCATGCAGAGCCCATGAGAATCAAAACTTTTGTTTCGTCACCAGTTACCTCACCAGTTGATGCCCTTCCCACCATCCCACTCCCACACTGCAGTCTTGGGAAGAACCCAGCCCCCAAATAGGTCTGACTGGTACACTCCTGCTCCAGGGGCCACCTACACCTACTCTTCTTCTAATGTGGTTGACCTCAAGGGCTTCAGATTCTCACACTACCTGTCTATTCCCTCAGACTCACCGCTCATACATATATATATTTTAAATCAGTATGCCAGGCGTTTTAATAACATGCTTAGTGCTCCATTTCATTCTCTTACTGTAAGAACAAGAAATAGCAAAACAGTGAATTCTCAAGCAGTCACTTAGACACCAGGAGGCTGGCCCAGTCAGACACCTGGGAGGCTGCGGCTCCTCCACAAAGAGCTTTCAACAGCAGTATGCAAACAAACTCAAAAGCAAAACCTGAAGTCAGGAGGCTTAATGTCTGGAAAGGAGTAAAAGGCGCTACATAATTTACACATGGTGGACTTGGCAGTTCAGCCAGGCGCAGGCCCTCTTACACGAAAGGGCCACGTGCTAACCATACTTCATAGGCCACCATGTATTGAACAGACTCAACAGCAAACCCCTGTAACACAAAAATAGCTACAGGCAAAATGCAAGTGAAATGTTGCTGTTTCAATAAGAAAAAAAAAAAGATGTATTTTTAAATCCATGTAAGCTCATAGACTTTAGTAAAGGTTTCAGATCTGGCTCATGGGGCTACAATCTGATGGCCTCTGGCACTGCAAAAAGCAGAAAATGGACAGGATGCCTGCACCAAGATGGGCCGGCACCTTTTAGTTTGGGAACCCACCAGAACAGAGCTGGTCGTGGATGGACTTCTTCAAATTGCTGACTTTTTGGTGCAGCCTTCAACTGTAGCAAAGGTAGTAAGAATGGAAGAACTAGTTTGTAAGATACGTGGCAACAGTGGAGCTGCTGTGCAGTCTTTAACAGCCTTCATAAATCCGATTTCTAGCACACCATCTGTCACATCACTGTGAGAAAAGAACGAGACTTGGTAAAATCAAGCTGGTGCCCAGGCCTCCTGACATGCAATTACTCCTCAATAATGAATAAAATGGAAGTGCTGGGGACAGAGGAAGCATCAACTTTCAATCCAAGATTCTCTGAGAGAATTCCTTAAAAAATGAGAAATGCAATGTTGGATGTATTGAAAATATTTTATCAATTCTCTAGAATCTTAGTCATCTGGTACACGAAAAAATTATATGGTGGAACACTTCAGTTAGTTTTAAACAATAAAAAATATTTGACTAAAAGATGGCAAAGAATTTTACAAATATAAACTCAGGTTTCCTCATATTTTCCATAGTACAGCTAACAATAAAAATATTTAAAAAATAGATGACAGTACACCTCAAATGCAAATTCCAGTCAAACAGCCACTTAACATTGAGATTTACCATTACTATTTGTAAATTAAACAGTAACATATAAGGCACAAAAAGCCTATTTCATTGATGGTGTGCTAGCTGATAGAATGAGCAGTAGTTAAACAAGGTAACATAAAGGTTGGAACTTGGCCTGAGCGGTCTTCTGACAGTCATACTACCTGGTAGCTCTCCTGTCCTGGGACAAAAGGGCCTCACCACCAATTTCTGCTGTCACTTTCCAGAGGAAAGTAGTGGATGCTCTTTTTCCCTATTGTTTTTACCACAAATAAGGTAGCAGACATAGGGCCATGACATGAGCTGTGTCGCATTATCTGGCCAGAAGTGTCCACTCTCTTCCCAACTCAATACTCTGCCTTCGAGGATTTACAAATCCCTCATTTCATTCTCCTGTGTGACAGTATGTACTGTAAAACATCAAGTAATACAAAGTCCAAGGCTCTGTTATGGAACCAACACAGGTAAATTAAACTGGTACATTGTGAAGGGAAATCAGTTTCATTTATTTTCACAAGAGACAGGTTACGAGTGAGCGCAGGACGTAAAAGCTCAGTCATCAAACTGTGCTAAAGACATAGCAAGAGGTCACGCAGGGAGGCATCTGTGTGAAGTCATCTTCTTAGCATCAGATGGTAGGAAAAATACTTCTTTAAATAGTCCTATTTTTATTTAGGAAAATAGATTCGATAAACTGGACAAGTAGACATTTGCCCTTCTTTATGATCAAGGAACAGTAACAAAGAATAAACTGAGATATTAAAAAATCCAAATAAAAGCCAACACCACTAGTAAGAGTTTTCTTTTAATATGCCATGAGATATCTTGATTGTATATTTTCCAAAGTACTTCCCAGCCACATCTCCCACCCTTCCAAAAGAACCACCAGTCTCTCAATGCAGTAAAAGATGCTGGCTCATAGTTCTAGTCAACTCTTTCTTGAAAGCAATATAATACTAATGACGTAAATGGTAATACATTTTTATGTAATAAAGGAAAAAAAACATTTACAAGTATCAGAAATCCAGACTTGAAACATCTGCATTAATTTTGAATCGAATCAGCATTCTGAGGGTTTTGTTTGTTTGTTTTGTCTTGTCTGAAAGGCAGCAGTTTTGACTAACTTGCTGATTAAACACATTTCTGCTGAGGACAGAGGAAGAAAGGGAGAGAGAGGGAGACAAATGCTGCATTTCTCCATTGGCCCCGAAAGTGCTAACTTCACAATGGTATACATCAAAAGCAAACATGCAATGTTTGTTTTAAATCTTTTACTGCAATATAACAATGAAGTAAACAGTAATTAGACACCTACTAATTTTTTCCCCAAAACAAAAAACGCAAACAAGAAAATAATTGCCTATCCTTGTACAGCTTCTCAAATCATGTTAGAAGGGTCTCACACATTCAATGATCAAGAAATTTTAAAATAGCAGTAATAACTTTTAATAAAAAGTTCTCATTCTTCCCACCCACACCCCAAGTATTTAACGTGAAAAACTGGGCCTCCTTACACATTAATTTATACTTTTGTGAATCAGCAACAATGACCACTGAAAATCTGGTATTTCTGTTTACAGTTGCTCCAAAACTTTTCAATTTCAAAAAGCCATTATCCAGTGTTGCCATGAAATGTACTGTAGATTCTAGGTAGCAAGGATTTATTTGTTCAGAAACCAATGTTAGGTCAAAGAAACATAAAGCAGGGCATTACACTAAATTTCTGGATCTAGTACACTAAGAGTGAAACCTAGGAAAAGTCACCTACTGTTTCATAGAAGAAATAAAGACCTGCAAAAGCTGATTTTGGTTGTATATTTTACACACTGTGGATTTGCGGCATCTGCTAATTGAAGCAGACATGCACTGTAATTTATCCCTGCCCTGTATCCTAGATCCCGCCCACCCCACCCCAACAATCTACTATCATATACCAAGTACTGTGGATATGAACCCAAGTCATCCCAGACAATCCAGTGAACAAAGTTAGTGTAATGCACTGGTGTGAAGTGTGATATATAAAAAAGTCCCTTTTAATCTTCATCAAAGTTTTGTTGTAGAAGAAAATTGGCAGCCAAATTCTCATTCTTCTCACAAGCAAAATATGCTTGTATCACAAGTCCTTCAGGAAATCCTAATGCCTTTAACTGCAAGAAAAGGAAAAAGTAACTTTAACACACAATCATGGCACTTTTAATTTTCACACACTCAAGATAACACATCAAGCCGGGCGTGGTGGCTCACACCTGTAATCCCAGCACTTGGGAGGCTGAGGCAGGAGGATTGGTGCGAGTTCGAGACCAGCCTGGGCTACAAAAGTGAGTGCAGGACCAGCCTCAACTGCATAGTGAGACCCTGTCTCAAAAAGACAAAAAAAAAAAAAAAAAAAAAAAAAAAAAAAAAAAAAAAAAAAAAAAAAAAAAAAAGATAACACATCACTACTTGAAAATGTGTAACACTAGAAAAGCCCCTGAGCATTTTAAATGAATTTAACCCCGTCTGAATTGAAATTCATTATCCAGCACAAGGGGCCAAATGGAACCTTTGTCATTCAAGAAAGTCTTTGCTCTTAGATAAGCTGGAGGACTACTAATAATGCATGCTATGCAAACACCCTTCAGCAGTAACTAGGAAAACTGGTAGCTAATTGTCCTGGCTTTATTTTTTTTAAATTAATTAATTAATTAATTTATTTTTTCTTGTTTCAGAACCTTTGCCTGTCTTTTCACTCATTTTTATGGACGGCCCAGCCCCCACCCAGGACAGGGCTGGCACAGCATGTGGTGCCGGGGATCGAACCGTGGTCCCTGAAGCCGCCCAAGCCTTTCCAAGCAGGCGCTTTAGACCACTGAGCCATCCCGCTGGGCCCTGTCCTGGCTTTAAAGAAAAATGACCCATGAAATTTATAAATGAAAAGATTTTAGTTCTTAAAGGTAAAAATAAGGATGAAAGCACTGGAGAATATCAACAGCATAGAGTTTTATGTCAATGTTTTCTTCCTTAAAGTAATTCTTGGGTATCATACGACTCAAGTATTATTTTCAATCTCCTTGCCTAATGTAACATTTCATATTAGACACAGATGACCAATAATTAGTGCATTTTATTTTATCAGCCTGCCCTAAGGGCAGGGCTGGCGCATGTGGTGCCAGGGATCGAACCGCGGTCCCTGAAGCCGCCTAAGCTTTCCTAAGCAGGCGCTTTAGACCACTAACCCATCCTGCCAGGCCCCCAATTAGTGCATTTTAAATAATTATATCAGCTACTTAATTTCATTTTGCTAGTCTACTAAAAACTACCTGTGGCTCAATATTCAGTTACTTTCATTTTTGGGTTTTTTTTTGAGTCAAGTCTTGTGATGTCATTCAAGTTGTCCCATGTTCTTGTGATCCTCTTTTTTTTTTTTCCCCAGCACCAGGGACTGAGCTCAGGCCCTTGCGTCTGCCGGCCAAGTGCTTATTCTACTGAGCCATCTTCCCAGCCCTTTGGTGATCCTCTTGCCTTAGTCTTCCAAGTGGTGGGACTGAAAGTGTACACCACTATCCCTGACATTTTTTTTTGGGTGGTAACAGGGATTGAACTCAGAACCCTATGCTTGCCGGACAAGCATTTATTCTACTGAGCTATCTACCAGGTGCCCTGTTCCCGGCATTTTTAAAAGCCTTTAAACATTCATTTGTTTACATTTCCTAATTCAGCAGATGCTATTATTTGTCAACAAAATGCTATTTATGAACTCTCTCCTCAGTGGTCTCAATCACTCTGTATGAAGACTTAAAAACTGAAGAACTGGGAAAAATCAGCACAAGCTCCACGAGAGGATAAGAAACCAAAAAATGAGTTTAAGTCTTGTTAAAATCAAAGCTAGGATAACTGATGTAGGATACCAACTGCTAAGCCACTAGAGGGCTTAATTCAACTACACACTTCTATATGACATACTCCAGATTCAAAGACACAAAAATGTCCAAAATAATGGGAGATACAGAACACACAAACACTGAAAAAGTGAGGTGGAATAGTCGTATTACACAGAAGAGATTTTATTCATTTACTTATATATTTCTATCTTTTTGAGATAGGGTCTCGCTATGCAGCTCAGGCTGGCCTTGAGCTCACTTATGTAGCCCAGGCTGGTCTTGAACTCACACTGTTCCTCCTGCCTCAGCCTTCCAAATGTTGGGATTACAGGTGTGCACTGCCACGCCTGGCAAAATTTTAAAGATTATCATAAGAGACAAAGAATATTTACTGACTGCTCCCCTGAAAGCCAGGAAGAAACAATTGTAAATATGTAGACAGAGCCCTTAAATACAAGCAACAAAAACTGATAGCATACAAGGGAGAAATTGACAATTCAATGATAAATTTCAATAGCATCACTTTCAAAAATAGATAAAGTTATACAGAAGGTCAATTCAATACAGTAATCCAACTAGACCTAACTAGTTGTAGTGGAACATTTAGTAAGAACCGATAAGCTGGGCGTGGTGCCACACATGTGTAATCTCAACACTAGGGAAGCTGAGGCAGGAGGACGACTGCTTGCAAGTTTGAGGTCAGTTTGGGCTATATAGTGAGATGGGGGCAGTCTGAATTACACTCTGATGACGACAGTGAAGACTGGAAATGTAAGGACTGATTAATTTAGAATTGGGTATATTCTTTAATTTTTTCTTGAATTTTAAAACACCAGTGAAAATTTCAGTTTTTAAATATTTGGATACCTATTCCATGCAAGGAAGGCACTTTACTGTGAGTCCTGTGGCTTTGCAAAAGGAGGCAGAACATGTGGTCACAAACACAGGTCTCTAGCTCTGCACAACAGATCTGTCTCTAATGGACCCCCAGGTGCAACTACTCCATGAGAACAGTGGGCATGTGAAATGTTGCTAGAGGGGCTAAGGAAATAGTTTTCAGTTTTATTTAAGCTCACCCTTTCTATAGCTTCCTTTTCCTGAGGCGTTACTTGGATGTAGTTCATGTGCCCGCTTCCAGCTTCTGCAATTCCTCCGCTGCCACCTCCGCCACCTCCACCTTGACCACCAGCTTCCTGGACTGGTTCATTCAACATTTGAATAAAATGCTCCTGGTGTTGGCTAATTTGCTGTGGTGATGTGAAGGACAGAGGAAAATACACTGACATTAAGCATCTTAACAAAAATAGCAACTTCAAGTACAAATAAAAGGCTGTAACTACCTGAATTCTGGAGCAATTTCTTGTATATAATTAAAGAAACGCAGTATTTTTAAGTGAGATAAGTGTGAATTCAAATTCTTTCATGAATATCCCCCTATAAAAATCAATGTTTAAAATCTATTTTGGAGGGACTAAGGATATAGCTCAGTGGCACAGTGCCTGTCTGGCAAGCATAAGGTCCTGAGTTCAATTCCCAGTACCAAATCAAATCAAGCCAAAAAAAACTTTGAAACTGCAGCTGAGATACTTATTCTTTTTGTGTGTTTGTTTTTAAGAAAAGATCTTGCTATACAGCCCAGGCTGACCTCAAGCTCCTGCTTCCACTTCCCAAGTGGTGGGATTATCTGCATGCATCACCACACTGGGCAATTTATTCTTGATATATACATGTATTTAATAAGAGGCTGTAGAGTGCTATACAAAACTCCAAATACTTCTGATCTCCGTATTAAAAAAGCCCATAGCTATTCCTTTTCTTTTTGGAGGTGAGGGTGGTTCTGAGAGTCATTATGTAGTTTGGGCTGACTTTGCACTTGTGGTGAACCTCCTGCCTCAGCCTCCTGACTTATAGGCACGTACTACACCCAGCCCAAGAGGTATACTCTTTTAAGAAGCAATGTCTCTAAAAAGTGATTTAGCAAGTTAAGCAGTTTCTCTGTTAAACAGCTTCTCAGGTATGTTAATGCACACTGAGACTCTGCAAAAAGGAAATATAAAATGATTCGCAAACTACTTGACCAATTTAATCTCTTTACCCCAACTCTTTAATATTCTACTCAGTGTATTCTGGATTGTGGTCTAGTCAAGGGATGTTCATGAAATTTCTCAAAATAAGACACACTACATTCTAATCCACTTTCAAAGTTAACATTAAGTCATCACCTGCAGCAGCTGAGGATTCTCTCGACCTATCTGTTGTAGCAATGCTGGGAGCAGGGAAGGATTCTGTTGGATAATTTGTCTCATCTGTTGAAACTGAGGCTGATTCCGTAAAAATTCAAGGGGATGTCCTGAAAAACAAACATTTTTAAACAAAAGCAATCTATCTATCTATCTATCTATCTATCTATCTATCTATCTATCTATCTATCTATCTATCTATCTAAGAACTGGCACATTAAGCAAATCCAGTGAAAAAAATGAATTGGGCTTTGACACATAATAAAATAATGACAAAATCTTACAATGCACTAACATAAATCTTTTTGTCTACATACATAAATTGTTACTAGTGTATTTTAATTTTACAGAAGACGTTTCATGGCGGCATTTCCCTACATGCAAAAATGCTAGTCTCAAACTCTCAAGGATTCCCCCTGCCTCAGCCTAGTGAGTGCTGGGATCACAGGTGTGCGCCATCACTCCCAGTCGTATTCCACATATTAAAGATAGGATAGATACATCTGAATCAACATGCAAATCTTACACTGCAAAAATCATCACCATTAATAAAAGTGGAACACGCAGAACACTGTAAAAACCAAGATTTCCTACAATTGCCCTGAATACTACTTCCCCAAAATACTAAGAACATGGGCACTTCATGTGTTTTATTAAAAGAAAAAGTATTAAAAATAGTTTCAATTGCTACATGTTCCTATGAAAGACATATACCAAAACTAATTTATAAAAGAATTATGTAGCTCTTAAGGTTGGAAAAAATCCTGAGGTATGTAGGTGATTCTGCTTAGCTATCTCCCCAGCCCAGATTAAGACTGTTATAAATAAGGATCTTTGTCATATGACTTAATTCTCTTGGAAAGATACCTAGAAGAAGTATTTTCCCCTCTTTTTTCCCCTCTCTGGACACAGATTTTAAATCCCTTAAGGTTTTAAGAGCTGGATCAAATGGAATTTGAGACAGGGTCTCACTGTGAAGTACAGGATGGCTTTGACATATGTAGCACAGGCTGGTGTCAAAATCACAGTGATTCTCCTGCCCCAGCCTCTGGAAGTGTTGGAATCATAGGTGTGAACTACCATGCCTGGCTGGAATATTTTTTAGGCTTTTTTTTTTTTCCTGTTTTCTGAGACACAGAGTCTTATTATATTTATTTATTTTGGATTAAACTCCAAGCCCTTGTGCTTGTCAGGCAAGCACTTATTCTACTGAGCTATCTTCTCAGCGCCAGAGTCTCATTATATAGTTCAGGCTAGCCTTGAATTTACAACTTATTATGTTGCCCAGGCAGGCCTCAAACCAAACTCATACTGATCCTCCTGCCTCACCCTCTTGAATGTTGGATGACAGGTATGTGCTACCGCACACCCCGCCTATTTTTTGAGGAATCTCCCGTGATTTCCATAGTGGTTTTATTAGTTCACATTCTTATGAACAAAGTGATTCCTTTCCACCCACATTTTCACCAGCATCTGTTACTGGCTTTTTTGGTGACAGCCATTCTTTTAAGATGGTATCCCATGCAGCTTTAATATGGCTTGAACTGCTGGTGACAAAGGCATGACTGTTTCATGCGTGTACAACATCAGAGCCACCTGTTAGTGAGACACATAAATCATAACCCTGTTATGAATTTGTTAATTTTCAAAGTAATGGTAATTTTTAAATGTTTTATTTTTATTTGGGAAGACAATCTTTCCAATACCACCACAAATATGTAATTATTCTTATGGAATCTCAGTTTTAAGGATGAAAATGGGACTTAGAGACAGAAGTGCTGACTGAGACAACTCCCCACATCTGACCTAGAGCAGGCATCTCCTCTTCCCTAACAAAGGGATGCCAACAAACAAAGGCAGCTCATCCTCTGGGAGACTGCACAGAGTACTTAGACATGGCTGTCATAAGGAAAGGCAGAAAACACAATAAAGAATGACCTCTTAAAAACTGCAGTTTAAATTACTCCATCACTACACTTAAGAACAAAGGAGCCGGGCGTGGTAGCTCACCCCTGTAATCCCAGCACTCGGGAGGCTGAGGCAGGAGGATCGGTGCGAGTTCGAGACCAGCCTGGGCTACAAAAGTGAGCTCAAGGCCAGCCTCAACTGCATAGCAAGACCCTGTCTCCAAAAAAAAGACAAAAAGAACAAAGGAGAACAACTGCCTGGCCCATTACAGGTTCCAGGCTTTGCTCTGGAGTCAGATTCAGGACAGTGGAAGTCTGAGTATTGACTGCCATGGAGACTTGAATTCAAGCTTTTTTTCCCTCTCTAGACATCGATCTTAAATCTCTCAAGGTTTAATCTCCTTGGTTGTATAATAGCTACTAAGATCTTTCTGACTTTAAAACTAAACATATTTATCACATCCAAACATGGTTAATGGCTTCAGGTACCTTTTTCAAATGTAAAAAACTAAACAGAATATGCTCACAGGCAAAAATATAGCATTGGTACTTAATATAAAGAAGGACACCTCTTATGTTCACTTGGTAGAATTTCTTTTGAGCCTTTATCATTACTGAACCCAGAACTCCTATGAAGTTCTCTGTGTGTTCCTGCCCATGCAAAGGATTCTACTTTACCTCCAGAACTTGTTGTCGTTGTCGCTGCTGTTGTAGTTGCTGCAGCTGCAGCCACTGCAGTGGACTGAGGTGTCCCAGTACTAGCTGCTTGAGGAGGGTCAACCACAGCCTGACTTTCTCTATCTCCAGGGATTCCCTACAACACAATTTCCAAGTTTTAAGACATATCATTATGGGAAATTAGCTAAACAGTATGTACATTAAAGGACATATAGTCTATTTCATATTCTTGTCTAACTGCCCTAAGTACAGCACAGATGTCTACTTCAATTACATGTAAAGGTTTTTAGCCAAGCATGGTGGCACATGCCTGTAGTCTCAGCACTCAGAAGTTTGAGGCAGGACGACTGTCAAGAGTTTGATGTCAGCTTGGACCACACATGGTGAGAGCTCATGTCAAAAAGAGTAAGGGATTTAAAACTGCATGTACTCTGAAATGGTCTGCATGTGTTGTAATACTCCAATATTCTAGTATAACTTGTAATAGAAATTTCCCATGATAATGGAAATTTTCTCTGGCTGTGTGTGCTACATAGAAGATACAAAAAAAAAAAAAAAAAAAAAGAAGATACACATTGGCCACTATACTCACCAATGTTAAATGTTAATACATTTCTCATTAAAGCTAAACAATGAAGGCTTTGCATTACATGTTGATTTTTGAATTTCTTGGGAAACATTTGTAACTACTGTTCTGTAATACAAAGGCTATTACTAGTTACGCTAATCTTAAAACCAAAGAAAAATACGCTGTGGGTGTTGGTGCACACTTGTAATCCTAGCACTTGGGAGGATAAGGCAGGAGGATCAGTGTGAGTTCAAGCCCAGCCTGGGCTACAAAAATGAGCTCAAACCCAGCCTGAACTGCACAGGGAGAACCTGTCTCAAAAAGACAACAACAACAAAAAAGATGAGGACAGTTCTGAAATGATTCCTGAAAAATAGTGAATAGATTAAGTCATTATACTGGCCAAGTAGGAAGATTCCTACTGATCATGGTTCTGAGAAAGTGAGCCATAAAGTGTCACTTAACAATTAAAATGAAATTTTTAAATTCACACAATAGAAACTGAAATAGGGGCTGGCAAGATGGTTCAGCAGTCTAAAGCACCTGCTTAGGAAAGCTTAGGCAACTGCATGGACCACACGGTTCAATCCCGGCACCACATGCTGCTCCTGTCCCACTCCCAGAGCAGGCTGAGCCAGTTATAATACAGAAAAAATTCAATCTTAGGATGAAAAGTCACTATGTGTTAACAAGCTATCCACAAATTTAAGGGCAAGGGCTTCCATCAATTCTCCAACAAGTTTGTTCAACTGAAAAATCAATTAGTCACTATAGCCCTACCTCTAATTCTTACTCATAGTAAACAGCCTTTCATCAAGTATAAATTAATACATCTTTCCACCCATTCAACTTCACTTGTATGTTAGTTAGTAACAGTATAAACAATAAACAGGTGGATCACAAGTCCAATCTAGTAGTGAGACCCTGAACATCCTGTAGACCCTTCCCTAAATACAAAATACAAAAAAGGCAAAATACAAAAAACAAAAACAACCCCCCCACAAAACCAAAAAACAAAACAAAAACAAAAACAAAAAAAACAGTAAAAATAACAATATAATTTAAACTGTTTTCCTGAACTTATCTCTTGTTTATACAATTATATTTGATGCTACATACTAGCTTAAAATTAAACTTTGGAAAAAGTGAATTTTTCATTTCTTAAAATTTTACAAGCTGGCTAGGTGTGGAGGCAAATATATCTATAAGCCCTGTACTCTGGAGGCTGAAGTAGGAGGCTTGCTTTGAGTTAGAGGTCAGCCTAGGCTATATAGTGAGTTCAAGGTCATCTGGGACTACACAGTGAGACCCTGTCAGAAAGACTTGCACCAAGAAACAAAAACCAAAGAACCCCATATATATTAGACGAGAATATCTGATAATACACAGAATTCTAATTAGATGTAAGTTCAAGCTGTTATACGATCTACAACTAGAGAGACCCCTTAAGTGATCCACAACTACTTAGCCACAGACTTCTCAGTTCCATAAAGATATATAGGGCCAGGGATATAGTTGAGTGGCATAAGTGCCTTCCTGGCAAGAGCAAGTTCCCCAGTTGAATCACTGGTACCATACACACCCACCCACCCACCCACACACCCCAGCTGACAGAATTTAAAGACAATACCCAAGAGGATAATGGAGAAGTGTGTTCTGAAAGGTAAATGTATATGGGAAGACACACACACACACACACATACACACACACAAAAGGTTTTGTGAATGAAACTCTTGTGCCAATGCACAGGAAAAGAACTGGTGGAGCAAAGCACAGCAATATGGCCATAAATGAGGGCCTACTGAAGCACTAATAAAAATGAGTTTTAACAGAAATGATAAAGGAGACCGCTGGGAGCTGAGCCTGCGCACCCGCTGCGGGTAAGCCCCTGCGCCCCTCTGCCCCGCCTCTGCGTTCCCGCGACTAACTTCCTGTCCCAGCCCAGCCCAAACCCCACCGCTGGGAACTGAGCCTGCACACCCGCCGCGGGTAAACCCCTGCGCCCCTCTGCCCCGCCTCTGCGTTCCCGCGACTAACTTCCTGTCCCAGCCCAGCCCAAACCCCACCGCTGGGAGCTGAGCCCACGCGCCAGCTGGGTCAGGTTCCTTGGCCTGCCTTCCCTTTCCCCGCAACCCCATTTTTTTTTTGAACCCCTCCAGCCCATGCTCCAGCACTGAACCCATCAAATAGCCCGTTTGGCAACCGTTCCAGTACACGAGCCTACCAGGACTACTCAATCCCAAAGCTCCACCTCCACCTACAGACCACATCCACCAGGATTCACAAAAGCTAGCAGCCAGAGCCCCAACACAAGAGTCAGGAACCTCTGTAGAAGAACCAC
>PVJA010016695.1:0-34565 GCA_004027025.1 Myocastor coypus
TTTTTCTTTCTTTCTTTTGTGGTACTGGGGATTAAACCAAGGGCCTTTGAAGTATGTTCCCACCCCTTTTAAAACTTTTTATGTTTAATTTTTTTGTGTATGCTTTCTAATTTTGTGGTAGCTTAGAAGTGAGCAGGCCATTCTATAAATAGTTATCTCACTATAGCCAAAAGCAACAATTTCTCACTTCATTTAGTCCTCCAGCATTTTCTTTGACTTAACCATTTTCAAGCTCCTTGCTCTCCAAATAAATCCTGTCATTATTCCTTCTCAGTGCTGCTCCGTATCTTTGTAGCCTTAAAGCTGATGTGCTACCTCAACCATATCACTTACTTGCCCAAGTTCTTTAATGACTACACAGTTGGTATTGTATAGCCAGGAAGGACAGTGCTTCCTCCTTCTTCAGTTCAAGCTCTGTAACCTTGTGATTTTTCTCCTCCTGTTCCCTCAAGTATGCCATAGTAATAGGACCCACACATGTGCTTCTTTTAGCTTTCTTAACATAGCTATGGCAGAGCAGCCCATGAGTCTTTAGTAATCAGTGAATGGTGACTGTAAGTTATTCATTACAAGCTCACAGGACTTGGGCCTACATAACTATACTAATACTTCATGGGCGCTTTTGGTCATTATTTTCCTTTTTCTTTTTGAGACAGGGTTTCAGTATGTAGTTCAGTCTGTCCTTGAGCTCATTTTGTAGCCCAGGCTCTTCTTGAACCCCAAGGGATCTTCCTGTCTCAGTCTCTCCATTGCTGGGATTACAGGTGTGCACTACCCCACCTTACTACCAATACTTAGTAGCTTTTCTTCTAAGAGAAAAGAGCAGCTTAAAGGAGTCCTCAGAATTGTCACCCAATTTGCTTTCAAGCCCTAGGATTTAAAAAATGCTCTGTATTCTTTAGGTTTTCCTGGTTGGAATGATGACACACTCACCATGTAGGAGCAGGAAGCTTGATGCATTGAATGCAAAAACATCTGTTACTTTGGAATCCTGTAGCCTAATGCTGTGGTCCAGACTCAACAGGTGTTCACCTATGATTCATCCCATTGCTTCTTGGGATGTATGTGGAGGGTTGACCTTGTTTGCTACATTTTCGTCTAGATTACATTACACCTTATCCATCCTCATAAAAATGTGGTTCGTGTTAGAGTTGTCAGTTCCATGGTAGAAGAACTGACATTTCCCTCCATATGAAGTAGTTAAAGCTTTGGAGCCCAGGACCTGTAATGGTGCGTTAAAGCTTGAAAGAGCTGTAAATTCTGCTCTCGCTGCTCTCCTCCTAATGGACCGAGCATGTTGCTCATGGAGATGAGCATGCAGGATGCAGGCTGGCGGAACCTGCTGCGTTTCTTTTGTTATCTACTCAGCGCAGCTACACAAACATTTCCTGCCTCTCAAAGATGTTTGGTCTTTTAATCAGAGGTAACATTAGAGTCGTGATTTATAAATATCTGTTTTTGTTAGCTTTATGGAAAAATTTCAAAGGAGTAGGAGGAAGAATGGGATAGAAATTCTGTGAAGATGCTTAAAGCTAGGCTGGAGATGGTTTGCAATTCAGGCTGGCCTTGTATGTTCTGTGTAGCCCAGACTGGCGTCAGACTCGTGATGACCCTGCTGTCCAACCTCCAAACTTTAACTTATACCATTTCCCTCCACTGATCACCTTTGAAAAAGTAAATTTATTTTTCTTCTTCCATTTTCATTTATATATACTGCCTGAATTGTATTTCAGTGGTGTATATTTACAAATTTTACATTTAATCTTATGTGTTATCTAAGATAGAGAAAACATTCATTCATGCATTTATTCATGAACTCGTTTATTAAAAATACTTAGTGCTTATTATACTCCAGGCATTGTTTATTAAATGCCAAGAAAAACAGAATGTGTCTGCTTTTAGTTCTTCTGGAAAAAAGGAAGGCCAATATAGTTGGAACTCAGAGAAGAAGATAAAAGCCAAAACTGGATTGTTAGGCAAAGATCAAGCAATTAAGGAGCTTCTAGGTCATGTACAGATGTTAGCCTTTATCCCATTAGCAAGTAATATGTGTCTAATAAAGATCTATCTAAAGAAGAAAAATCTCTGGGGATTTTAGTAAGCAATGAAGCTGGAAGTAGTGGGCTGTGAAAAATCTCAACTGAATGACATTTAGAAGAG
The DNA here is from genome assembly GCA_004027025.1 of Myocastor coypus. NCBI lineage: Eukaryota > Metazoa > Chordata > Mammalia > Rodentia > Myocastoridae > Myocastor > Myocastor coypus. The sequence continues at coordinate 2,161 of PVJA010016695.1, forward strand.
GAAAGTTTAGTGAATTAGAAGAGAAAACTACGGTGTCAGATGGGAAGAGCGTAAGTGGAACTTTACTGATGCTAGGGGTGGTTATGGGAAAAGTCGTCTTCTGATGGGAAAATGAAAGGTCAAAGGCTGAGATAGGTGAATACGAGGAAGGTATGACTAGTCTGCACTTTGACAGCAGAGCACATGGACTGGTGAGGTAGTGTGGTTTAAAGTGCCTGATTAGGCAAACTTAGGCTAGTGTGCAGGGACCATGGTTCAATCCCTGGTACCACATGCTGTGCCAGCGCCATCCTCTGGGTGGGCTGAGTTGGCCACAAGAAGGAAAAAAAGAAAGAAGAAAGAAAAAAGGGAAGGAAGAAGAACAGATGTATAATAAGAAAAACGGAGATTGTCAAGAAGTTCTAACTGCATTAAAGTTAAGTTAGCGCTAACAAGCTGAGAAATTGAAGGACTTGTGCACAAAACAAACTCAGATCGGTGTGGCATTTCTCTGTACTTATTTTATGCCTTACAACTGGAGATACATTATCGAGCATCCATAAGATTTTCCCAAGAGGCATAGTTTGGATCTGGAAAGGCTCCCAATGCCACGAATTAAAAGATTTAGTCCCAGTCAGTGACACTACTAGGACAGAGCAGCCTTTAAGTGGTAGGGCCTGGTGAGGGTTCTTCCTGTCTCTGGGCGCAGGTGTTACTGAAGATGAAGATCTCCTCCTCCTGCTCCTTGTTTTTGCTCTCTCCATGAGGTGAAAACTCCTACTTCGCACACATTCCTGCCAACACAGGCCCAAGGCAGTGGTGCTGACTCATCATGGGCTGAAACCGAAGATGCTGAGCCAAAAGTAATTGTTAGAGTCTGTAGCTTGTTTATCTAAACCTTTGTGGTTGTGATATAAAGCTTCCTAATTTGGCGATTTTATAGGATAGTTCATAGAAGTTACCGTACAGTTACAGTTGTGGCTCTGATTTTTTACAGCAAATGTAGTGAAAATAGAAACAGGAAGAAAAGTCCGTGAGGGAAATGTGCAGAGGAAATTAGTTGTGAATTTTCAGAGTATCTCTCCACTGGCCCTTGTGGAGTGTGGCTGTAATCTCAGTGCTCTGGAGAGCTGAGACAGGAGAATCTCAGGTTGCAAGTTTAGGCTCATTCTGGGTAGATAAGTGTCTTAGTGAGATCCTGTTTCACAATTAAACAAACAAGGACTGGGTATGTTGCTCTGTACAAAGGCCCTGTTTATATTGCATTCAAATTTCATCTCCCAGCTTGGATTTGTGATCACACATGTGAAATATCTACCAGACTCAGGTCATAAAATACTTTGGTGGCCAGTGATTTATTGAGGTCTGATCCTAAGAGCATAACTGACAGGGATTTTCCTAGCTCCCAGAGTTCAGCATCAACTATATTATATCTACAGATTTCAGCAGAGTAAATAATCCTTACCAGTTCCAGGAATGTTAAGAAACTTTCTTCCTAAAATCCAAGGTCCTAGATGTCATCCAAGGATCAAGCTGCAGGTAGGCCTTCAAAGAATGTATGTGTTTTTCTGTGTCTTATCGCTACAGCGCTTTTGCATCATTTTTTGCGCTATTTCAGGCTATACAAAATGTTCTGAAGCAGCACATCATCCATAGATATGTGTGATTATCTTTTGATTAATGCATGGAGGTCACGGGCATCTGATGATTTTACTTGTGCATCACATTTCTTCACTCTTTTCCAAGCAGTGCCCTTGCTATGCCACCCACTTGGCTGGTGTTGGGCATTGTCAAATTCCATCTCTTGCCCTCTCCTTTCTTCTAATCTCTTCTCTGGGCTTTACCTTGATCTCAGGTCATAACTAAGTTACTTTGAAGGTTAGTAGAAGCAACAACCTTCACTCTGAAATGGTTTTAGGTTAGGTTGTAATTTACATTCCCAACAACTCACAAACCTACCTAGAGTATAGAATATTTCTTATTAGAATTAAAATACAATATTTATGAGAAATTATACAATTTAATGAAATTCCTTAAAGCTTTGGCACTCATTAAAATAATTCGAGTGGAGACATGTCCTGTTCAATTACAGTGTACTTTGTGGATTTATGTACACAGACATTTTTACTGGATGAATGTTTTATTTGTAAGGTTTTAGGCCTTTCATACTGATAAGAATTGGTAAGAGGGGTATGATGATTAGAATTGTAGTATATCACATTATTGTTTGATTGTGGTTTTTATATATTTTAACAATATAATTTAGGTTATCCTCTTTTTGTATTACCCCATATCTATTCCCAGGATATTTTTCCTTTTATTTCTAGGAGCTGTTTCTATGTTCTAATTCATCACTATTCAGCGTATTCCATGGATCAGTAATAGCAAGGTCACCTGTAAATGTATTAGAAATGCAGAATGTTTGGTCCAGCCCCAAACCTACTGAATGAAAGTGTGCATCTTAGCAAGATCTGAAGTCAACTTGTGCATATTATCATGGGGAACGAATGCCAGACTCTGAACTCTGGCATTGCCACATTTGCGTCTTCATGCTACATTATCAACTTGTGCCTCTTTTATGTTACCTAGGTGGTCATACTTCAGCTTGTCAAGAGGAAAGAGACTAAAGGGTAAACTGAGGAACTGACTATGCTTGGATTCCTAGAACTGCATCTATTTAGGCAGGACTGCTTCAACATCTACTATTAGTAAATCTACTCTTTCTCCCATGACACTGTGTGCCCCTTAGTTCTTAGTCACCGCTGTGGTAAATAACTTTTCTGATAAGAGGGAAGCATTTAGCATAACATTATCCACTCTGGGGCTGGCCAGGTAGCTCAGTGGACTAAAGCGCCTGCTTAGGCAGAGCACAGTGGCTGGCCCGTGTTCGATCCCGTGTGCAGTGCCAGCCCCACATCCTGGGGCACGCTGAGGTAGAGATTGAGATTGAGGGTGGTGGCACATGCCTGTAATCCCAGCTCTTGGAAGGCTGAAAACAGGAGGATCACTATGAATCTGACCTACATAGTGAGACCCTGTAGACCCTGTACTAAATACAAACAAACAAACAAACATTATCCACTTGAATCCTGATGCTCCTGGGTGAAAAATTGACCATTTCCATCTGCCAGTTTTGTTTCAAGCTCTGGCTACTGGGCTGGCCTATAGACTAAGCTGGTGTTTTCCAACTTTCTTTGTTTCTTTATTGTTTTTCCTTTCCTGTTCTTCCTGGGTGTCTATTTGTGCTCAAACTATTAGACAGACTCCAGTTCCTGCAGCCTTGGGTAACTGAATAATTTTCTTGACTCTTTGCAAAGATTATTAGTTCATCAGGAAGTGTTCATTTATTTTTTTCTTTCTCCCAGTCCTGTAAGCAGGTATCCTGGTTTTTATGTGTGCTTCTTTCTATTTCTCCCCTAGTTCTATTCTTTTCTCTCTGTCCATTTTCCCCTTCTTTAGTTGATTCAATTTAAGCTTTGTATTTGTAACTTGTCTTTTAGGCTTCAGTGGCTGATATGTCCTAGCGAAATATTTCAGAATGGAAAATTTTGATTACATAGAACCATCACCTTTCCTATTACAATGTAAGTCACTATGAGAAAATGATTTATCAAAATAGAAATCAAATTTTATGTAAATTAGAATTTTAACTATTTGAATATTTTTATTTCAGGTTTTCCAGAAAGAGTTTAATTAACACTGGAGTTTCATCTGCATATTGAACAAGTTTACTTATTAAAATGGAGCTAATAACTATTAGGTTGATTTATACTGGAGGGAAATATTCTGCTCGGTAATTTGAATTCTATTTCTAAGATAAATAGTTTCACAATTTTCTAAGGCAAGTTGAATTTGCAGAGTGACAGAATTAAACCAACTGAAAGAATGCATGGGTCTTACTGTTTTTCATTATGAAACTGCATTGTTCTCTAAATAGCAGTACTTTCTGTTATTTATTTCTTTTAAAATGTTTTCTTAAGTCAGAATAAACTGGAATGTAATTTTGCTGAATTCAGTAGTCCTAGCCCTAAACTCCTTATTTATAATTTATGATGTGCTTTTGGCGAAATTAAACAAAACACATTTAAATATTTTTCTCTGCCTTTGTTTATGCAATGCATTATGAGAACAAGGAATTTTATTAAAACTAACTGAATTTATCTTGGATTTTTCAAAATAATTTTTAAAACTTCAAAACCCAACATGTGTTAAATTTTTATTTCTGTTTGTTTGTTTGCTTTTTTTGAGAGAAGGTCTTGTTATGCAGTTCAGGCTGACCTTGTGCTTGCTTTATGTAGCCCCCAGGATGGTCTTGAACTCACAGCGATCTTCCTGTGTCAACTTCCTAGTTTCTGGGATAACAGACATGCACCTCCTTGCCCAGTAGATTAAATTTCTTGGTATGAAGAGTTAACACCCTTTTTTTTGTCGTTCAAAACCATTTTAAAATGTATATTTCATATTGGATTTGCATAATAATGAATATGTTGAATATTAAAAATGTAGGTTACCTGAAAGTAAAACAGTTTTCTTTTATATAGAAAAACCTCACCCCCCGACACAAAAAAACTTCCTTAGGGTCCGTTTTTGGCAGAGTGCACCAGTAAGCCTGTCTCTAACCTCAGATCACATAATAAAATCCCTCCCATTGATGGAAGTTTACTAGGTGAGACATTTTCTTTGTGATTCAACAAGACTTCTTCTACTGTAGGTAGTAAAATTAATTACTCCTCAGTTAATTGTTAGATATGTGTCCCTAGTAAGGAATACGTGAATAAATGGAAGTAGCATTAGTATGAGCTCTAGGCAAACTGCCTATCCTTGTAATATCCTAGGTATGGGACATCAGGGGACAGGTCTAATGTCTTTCTTTTCTCAATTTTGTATCTGTGAAAAAAAGTAATGTGTTTTATGTCATGGCTTTGTGTGACATTTTAAATAAGCTAAAATATAAATAAGATAAAACTCTTAATGAAGTACCTGGAAGAGTGGGAAGTCATTAAATAAATGAAATAAATGATCAGTAAACAGGAAAATATAGTTTATTCTCTATGCTTAGGCTGTTTTTCATTTCTTCATACTTAGAATATCCAAAGTTAACAAATGCCATTTGAGATGCTCTAATAAAGTAAATGTGAATGAAAGTAGTCCGAGTGGTTGCATTGATTTCCTAGGTCAGTTTGTGTATAAAACTAGGTATGTATTTGAGTCATCTGGGAAAGTTTTACCAACTTTGGATCCCATTCCACATCTACCCAATCTGCGTTCTCTTAAAGATTGCCAGACATGAGCTTGCTGGCCTGCTGAATCAGAATTGACATCAAGGCCACCAGTAAGGACAGACGATGCCACAGGACCTTATCAGAGTTGCACTATTGGATTTTGATGGATAACTGTACAGGCTAGAGCTCATGTATTAATTCCACCATTCAGAGCAGAGGCATCAAGTCTCAAAACATTCAGCTGTAGGTGCCTGAATCACTATGGGCTATGTGTTGACGTTCACTTGGAACATTTCTCCATGTACTGAAATAAGTTGAAAGAATTCTGTCAATCCTCATTATGTCATGGTTGTGGTGATGGTATGTGTATACGTAGGTCTTTGGGAACATGGATATTTACTATATCAGATATGTTAATAAAGGTCAATAGCTCATCTTTATGGCAATATTTTTCTTCTCAAGAAGCATTCTATGCTATGGTATTGGCAGGAGGTCATTTAAGAGAAATTAGACAGTAGACAGTAATTTAATGAGGTAGCCTGGTTTGGCAGGTTGTAGAACTATAATATTGGTAGAGAACCCCACATGTGAAATAAAAGTGATTTGTAGAGCTTTTATAAGAAAAAATATAGGAAATACACTTTATTTTACAAATACTACTTAATCCTTTAAAATACTGTGGAAAATATTTTATAATCCTCAGGAAGTAGGACTAAGAAATGCAGAAAGGCTGGCTGGTCAGCTGTTAGAAAGGAACGTTGAGGAATAGGTATGGAGGGAAGCACTCAAGAACTAACAGAATACTTTAATGGTGACAACCAGGGCTGCAGTGGATCTCTCTTTCACATTCTATCCACAGGTTGGTTGGTCTCAAAAAAACAAAGGCCTGATGATAGCCAGCCTAGTCATGAACCAAAAGCCCAGCAGTAGCAATGTGCAGAAGCTGTGTGTATGTGTGTGTGTGTGTGTGTGTGTGTGTGTGTGTGTGTGTGTGTGTGTGAGAGAGAGAGAGAGAGAGAGAGAGAGAGAGGAGAGAGAGAGAACAAGAGAGAACATTAGCACATTACCAGTGTTAATGAGCAAAGCACTGTGGGAGATGGAGGTATAACATAAGATGCCAGAATGGCTGAACTTTAGAGCAGAGCTGCTGTGAACCTTTCAGCGATCCCTGTGATTTACCCAGGGTCTCTGTTTTCCTTTCAACTTCCAGTTCAACAAACACATTCTTTCCCTCTTTCCAATGTAAAGTAAAATAAAAATATTATAAAGGCTTAGGCTAAAATTGTATTTTTACTGACATTAAAATATTATGAAGTGGTGTTCAGTTTACCTCAGATCAGGGTTAGAGTCAAGAGAGGCAGCTGAATTAATGGGTCCAAATAAATGTTTTGGGATGATGCAGCTGTTTTGTTCTTGTTCATGATGAAGACTATGTGACTCTATACAACTGATTTTCATTGCTCGGACAAAGTACCTGACTTTTAGAACTTAAAGGAGGAAAAGTTTCTTTTGGTTCATGGTTTCTGTCCATTTTAGTCTGCTAGCTCCAATGCAGAAGCATCATTTTTTTTTAAAACACATGGAGTCAAAAAAGTTGCCTCTTTTTAATTAGAAAAGCTTATTTACTCCTATAAGTTATAATAAAAATTTCAAAAAGATTGGTAGAATATATCTTATAATGTGAAGTTGAAATGTACAGCTCAAGACACTTTATGGCTCAATGTATCTGGTGCTTAGTGCACAGCTTGTATAAACATTCATATGTGTCCTTTGATTCTTATTGCTGTCACCTGGGTTCATCTCTGAGAAAGCAAAATAATCCATCTGATGGTTCTGTGTCAAGTTGCCAAAATCATAGCTTCCATGAACCAGATATCCAAGAGAGTACAGTTTTGCTGAATGATTCCCAGAGTTGAGTACATTCTCCTTTAGTCCAGAGAGAGGATGTGAGGAATGCTGCTTCCACTGCTCATTACTACCCCTGTTTCACTCCTGCTGGTGCAAAAACTAACAGGAGTGCTGTTTTCTTTCTTTTTCTTCCTGGGGTGGGGCAAGGATTGAACTCAGGACCAGGCACTTGTTCCTCTGAGCTATCTCCTTGGCCCTGGGAGTGCTGTTTTCATGGGAGCCAGTGGATTCAGACTGCAGCTGTTAAGGGTGAGGTAACTACTGTGGTTACTTTTCTCATTATAGAGAATAAAATGCTCAACAGCCAATGTTAATGATGAAAGACTTTTAAAAATTTTTTATTAATTTTATTGAGAAAGAACAATGAGATAGTTTCAAAACACACTGGGACAGCCCTAATAATTAATACAACGCATATTGTTGTCTTCATAGTAGTTGTTCAGAGTACAAGATGCAGACATGATATCTTTTCTAAGCACTATTGGCACCAATCTTTCTTTTCATTAAACTAAGAGTAAGTAGCTGTATATATAGTCCAATATTCCATAATAGCAGTGGGTTATCAGCAGAACTGGCAATGTTGGAAGCTATTGATTTGAGCCTTTTGTAGTTCAGCATATTAATATGGCTTTCCTTTTTATACCTTGTGGTTAGACTTTTTTGATGCATGGTTAAGACCTAGTTAAACCAGGACTTAACAAAAAAAAATGTAACTTTCATATCTGACAATGTCAGTCAGGTCCACTCACAATTTACCCTGAAACCATGTACTGTATTTTGTAGAACTTTTGTCATTGTTAGTCATCTGGGTGAGTCACAGCTATTACTTGACCAATTGGTTCTGTGTAAAAGCCTGAGAGAATGTTTTGGCTTTCAATCTGTAGACATTTCAGTCCATAGTCAGCTGGCTGCAGATCAGGGTGGTGAGGCAGAGGAGAAACAGTTGATGGGATTCAGGGTAAGCAGAAGGCAGCAGAGCAGTGAAATAGCTTCTTTCTGTCCTTTACATTTCATTCAAGCTACTGCTTTTTGGTTTGTACCATGCACAGTGAGGCAAGTGCCCTTAATACTGTCATCCCACCACATTTGGCAGCAGAGTGCTCCTCTTCATCAGGAGAGCATTCTATTCTTAAGTCAATAGCATAAATTTTCTCCTTCCTTGCCTGCCCTGGGATAGTAAATGAGCAAGGCATACTGGGGACACTGGATGCTTTCATTAGACACCAAGAACTATCGTCTTGGAATTTGATCTCTTCTATATAAGGACAGTCATTGAGAATTTCCATAAAAATCCCACCTAATATTAGATTTTCATAGGTAGCTATTTTCTATTATTATTATTATTATTATTATTATTAATATTATTATTATTATATTTGGTACAGGATCTCACCATGCAGCTGGAACTTGTAGCAATCCTCCTATTTCAGCTTCCCCAGTACTGGGATTACCATCACACTTGGTCTCAGTGGCTGGCTCAGCCTGCCTGGAGGGGGCTGGCATGGCATATGCTACCTTTGATCAAACCTGGATCCTTGTGCTTGTTTACGCAGGTGCTTGGACTGCTGAGCTATCTCCACAGCTTTGTAGGCAACTTTTTAAAATGACATATGAGATAAATACATGTGGGCTTCTTCTTGAACTGTACAAAAAAGACAGCATCAAAACACCACAGATGCATCTAGGTCACTGCTTGACATGACATTATTAGGCTCATTTTTCCTAAAGGGCACATCAAGGACACCTGAAGAAAAGGTACAGCAATTTTACTATCAAGAACTCAGTAGGTTCTTCTTTCATTAGGGCTCTGGGATGATAAGCATTTCTCATATCTTTTATTTTTAATCTCTTTAATAGCATGGCTAATGTTAGCTGCCCTACAAGATATGCAGACATAGAGCAATTCATTTCAATTTCTGATGCCCGAGACAGAAATCTATGCTGGCACAGCTGAAGACAACCTAACTAAAGTTGTAATATGCAAGGAGCATCCAGGGCTCTCCTGCTCAACTCAATTCCATTTTTAGACAGCGGTGCATAGAGAGCTGAAGGAAAAAGCTTCCTGTTTACTCTTACACGCAGGCTACTGGGATAGTTATCTTCCTGAGCACAGCTTGTCTCTGCCAGGCAAAGTCGCCACTTAACTTGCACAGTGTAATCTCTCTGACCACCTGGCAAAACGTCCCTTCCTAACTTGTCATCTTGTACTCTGAACAACTATGACGAAGACATTATGGAATGTATTAACTATTGTAAATAAATAAATAAATAAATAAATGAATAAATGAGAAAACACTGAATACTACTTTGAACCTGGAACTGAGAAAACACCGAGGTTTAAGGGCAACGACTGAAAGTAGTCCTCCGCAACATCCCACTTTCTCTCTGTGATGGTGAGGTGGTATCTCACCTCTGAAATCCACTGTCTTATTCCCCCCTTCCAGCTGCCAACAATGCTGCCACCACCAGGGCTGTTGCTGCTTCCAGTCCCACCCTGCACCTGGTGCCACACACCACTGTTCAAGGCAGGCCTAGAGCAAAGATGTTGAGTGCATGGCACCTGGCAAGCACACAGCAGAGGAAAGAGCCAGGAAAAAGAGCAGCCAGAGGGCAGATGTCCCCAAATCACAGAAGCATCGCCCACTTTCTCTGACCAAGCCCCACTTCCCGAAAGTCTGTTTGGCTGTGAACTCACCAGTAGGTAACCACTGAAGGTGTTGGTGGCCTTATAATCCAGGCCATGTACGCAGGAATCTCAATCCAATCTAGTTAAAAATTGAGATTAATTGGTTTGAAATTATTTCTCTGTAAATCTAGAAACAAATCCAGAAAGACAAACAGGAGTAAGAAAAGTAGAGTAAAAGGGCCCTCAAAACACTAACTGGGGATGGGGGGGGGTGTGTGGCTTGAAGTTTGGATTAGATGTTTGTATCTCATTGGGAAGCTTAGTCCACCAGCCCAGCTTGTGATGATTTGATATGCCTTTCTTTGACTGGATAATGAAAGGAGGGCAATGCACGTTCAGTTAAAAGCCTACTTCAGAGTTTTGATTTTGATCTTTCTCTAGGCCAGCTATCTGTGATGCAGTTTGTTCTTAGAGTGTTACACAGTGACAGGAAGCCACAGCTCTGCCAGCCCAGTGCTCACGGGGTGAAGGGCTCTGGCACTACAGCAAGCAGTGCTGGGAAGCTATGGTGCTTGTCAGCCTAGAGGAATTGAGCACGTTTTTGGTTTATGATGCTCCCGAGAACCTTATGGATTTGTTGGGACTTCACCTTATTACAGGTTGAGGAGTACCTGTACATCTTAGCCTGAAAAAGAAGGACTTGTGAAAACATTGGTTTAAAATTTGATAAAGCCTAATAGCCCAAATATTTCATGGAGCTAATAGTTAGCAGCCTGAGGACTTTGTAAAAAATTGAATTTCTTTATAAAGCACAGTGAGAAATTAATTCTATCAGTGATTAAGCCATTGGTAAGGTTAAAGAGACTAAATAAAACAAAACAAAAAAATTCTTTAATTGTTCCCAAATCAAGAATAATTTGGAAAATAAATGTTTCCTGGCTTTCTGGTGGGTATCGTAGAATAAAAGTGCTTACCATCCAATTAAATTGCTCCTAAAGTTGCGTATTTCAAGCTCACTTAGCACATTACATTGTTATTGGCTATCCATTTCCCAGGTCAGCACGGAGTTCCTATTTCATGTAATGAATGTCTTTCCTCCTAGCACTCAAAATTAGTTGTATAGCTACTGCAAATTCAGGCAGTTGATAGGTAGATCTGCTAAGTATATTTAAAAATAGCAAATGGTCAAATCTTACCTTTGGATTCTGACAGCTGAGGGGTAATTGCATTGAAACCATTACCCTTCTAAGGAGAAAAGCTTGCTGAAAACTGACCCCCTGCTTAAATGAAATGGGGTTGTCTTCTCCTACCAGATGAATCCTTTGACACTTTGGCCTCAAGTGTTATTACCTCTGTTGGGCTTGTGGATTGCTGAATTCTCCGTAAGTGTGATTTAATACCCTTACTGTCATGAAATATTTACATTTTTTTGTTATTTGAAGATTTTGAATTTTACTTATGGCCACATTCATAATGAAATGACCTAAGTAGAAGATGCTATAATATACATTTTTATCTTGTGCAAGGACCATCATTCTGCCATAAGCACATATTTCAGATCTTTGAAGAATGTACCATATTTGATTAACCATGTGGACCTCATCTTTTACAAACTTTAAAAAAAGATTAATTAATAGAGAAAGTAAGCCAGTTCATCTAACATCATAAAGTTTACTACACAAAATTTAAAAACAATAAGGAGCTGTGGAGATAGCTCCGTGGCATAAGTGCCTGCCTGGCAAGTACGAGATCATGAGTTTGAACCCCAGTCCCGCCAAAACAAAAACAAAAACAAAAAACAAAAAACAGTGGAATTACATTCTGGCAAATATAGAAAACAATATTAATATGTATTGAGTACTTACATTTATGGCAGGCATGGTGCTAATTGTACATACATTAGTTAAATAGTACTCTATAAACCAAAGGAGTTTTCTTCCATCCTTAGCATTTATTATTTTTATGGGTGTAGAGTTTGTGTGTGTGTGTGTGTGTGTGTGTGTGTATGGTGTGTGTAAAAATCTCTGTTCTCACTATCTTATGTAGGTTCATGTAATAAACTATTTCATACAAATTGATATATTTCATCCTCACAACAAATAAAATGAAATAGATACTAAATGTTAAAGAAATGGGAGCTGAGGCAAAAACAACGCTATGGTTTGTGTGCTTAAATCCTCCCAGAATGCATATGTTGGGGCCTGATCACCAGTGTGCTGGTATTGGGAAGCAGGACCCCAGGGAGGCACCTGGGGCTCTCAGGGGAGAGTGTGCATGCATGAGAGTGAGGTTCTTGTAGGAATCCCAGAGCTGCTACCCGAGAACAGAGTGCGAAGGAAACATCTAGGAGCCAGAATGCAGGGCAAATGTGCTTGGATTTTGTGTTTCTCAGCCTTCAGAACCATAAAAATAAATTCCTGATTTTGTAAAGTAAGACACTCAGTTTATTGAATTTTTTATAGTAGCTCAGGTAGACCAAAAGAGATTACTTGGCTGCTCCAAAACATGAGGCGGGTTGAATTCTGACAGCCTGCCCGTACTTAACGCTCTTTACCACCAGAAGCATCTCTCAGTGGATTAAAAAAAAAAAAAAGAAAAAAGTAAAATCCAGTAGTTATTTTGCGAAAAAGCAATGTGGTGACCTAAATTATTTAAATTTTAAAAATAAAGTTTTTAATATTAACAGAACTTATAAATACTTAAGACTGTGATTTTATTCTTCTGAGTATATACTCAGAAGATAGCTGATTTAGATAGTAGTTCTATTTTTATTTAGGGAAACTCCACATAGTTTTCCATAGTGACTATCAGAATATATTCTTTCCAGTAATGAATAAAAATTCTCTTTGCCATTGTTTTTAATAATACTTGTGATACTTTGACTTTTTTTATATCATCTTAAGAAATGCAAGGCATTACATTATTGTGGTTTGGTTTGTATGCACTTTCTTGATGATTAGTGACACTGAGCATCTTTTCATTAACCTCTTGATCATTTGTCTATCTCTTGAGAAATATCTATTCAAATTGTTTTCCCATTTTTAAAAAAAATAGATATTTTTTAGTTCCTTCTATCTTTTGCATATTAATCTCTTGTCAGGTATAGAGCTTACAAGTTTCCTTCTGTTCTGTGGGTTGTCTTTTCATTTTATCGACTGTTTCTTTTGCTGTACAGAAAGTAATTTAATGTAGTCCTATTGTTTTGTTTTTATTGCCTCTAATTTTTGTGTTGTATAGTACAAAGCATTTGTTAAGACTAACAACACAGAGGGTCAGCCAAATAGCTCAGAGGATTAAAGAGCCTACAAGTAGGCACAGGGGACAGGAGTTTGGTCCCCAGGCCTGCTGTACTGGCCCCACACCCAGGGCATGCTGAGAGGTCAATAGAGACTGGGCGTGGTGGTGCACCTGTAATCCCAGCTTTTGGGAGGCTGTAAACAGGCAGATCGTAGAGTATATCACCTTTGCTTGCTTCTATGAATTTTATAGTTTCTGGTATTATTTTTAAGTCTTTAACCCATTTTGATTTGACTAGATTTTTTTTGAAAGATTTTTGTGAGTAATATGTAAATTTTTGAATTGGTGCTCATTTTCCTTATCACTGTTTTCTGAAGAGATTTTTTTTTAATTTGTTATTTTTGTTGGAAACTGTTAAAGATTAGTTGACTGTTTGTATATATTTTCTGATTATTTTATTCTTTTCCACTAATCTATGTGTTTGCTTTATTATGATGATGCCATACTGTCTTAATTACTATAGCTTTACTTTAATTACTATAGTTTTAATTTTGATAACACTAAAAATCAGGATGTTTGGCATTTTCAGCTTTTTATTTTTATTCAAGATTGTTTCAGCCATCCTCGATCTGTTGTTGTGCCTTACCAATATTAAGACAATTCTTTCGTCTACGAATTGCCATTGGGGTTTTGATAGAGGTTGTGTTGATTCTGTATATACCTTTGTACGCTATGGAAATTTTGACAGTACTGACCCTTTTGGCTGATAGACACGACATATTGCATATGTTTATATACTTTTTTTTTACTTCTACCAATGTTTTACACTTTCAGTGAGCAAATCTTTTACTTTGTTGGTTCTTATTTTTATTGATAATGCTGAATGAGATTGTTTTAATTTTTTCAAAATTGTTATCTTACAGAGATACAACTGTTTTTTGCATGTTTGTTTCTGTACTGCCATTGTTGAAATTATTACTTTTTACAGATTTTTTTTAATTTTTATTTTATTCTTGTTTCAGAACTTTTGTTTGTTTATTTATTTATTTATTTATGGCCGGCTCAGCCTGCCCTGAGGACAGGGCTGGCACAGCATGTGGTGCTGGGGATCGAACCGCGGTCCCTGCAGCCACTCAAGCTTTCCTAAGCAGGCACTTTAAACCACTGAGCCATCCTGCTGGGCCCTTCACAGATTTTTTTTTTTTAGTGAAATCTATTGCGTTTTCTGTATGCAAGATCATGCCCTAAAAGGAAGCACAACTTGATAGATGAATCCCTTTATCAATAAAAATGCCCTTCTTTCAATTTATAATTCTGACTGAAGTCTGTATTATCCAATATAAGTATAGCTACTCCTGCTCTCTTTTGGTTCACATTTGCAGGTGATATCTTTTTACACCCCTTCATTTTCAGTATTTTTATGGCTTTGTACCTGAAGTAAGTCTCTTGTAGGCAGTTTCTGTTCGGTTTTTTATTTTCAAATTCATATAACCACTGCTGATCTTTTTGTTAAAGAACTTACTTTAACTGTAAATTGATTAAGTAATTGATGTGTACCACTTACATATCCATAATGTTTTATTTTCTGAGTCTTTTATACTTTTAGTATTAATATTTTTTGTGAACCATTTATTTTTTTTTTTTCTTGTTTCAGAACTTTTGTTTGTTTATTTATTTATTTATTTTTATGGCCAGCTCAGCCTACCCTGAGGGCAGGGCTGGCACAGTATGTGGTGCCGGGGATCAAACCGTGGTCCCTGAAGCCACCTAAGCTTTCCTAAGCAGGCGCTTTAGACCACTGAGCCATCCTGCCAGGCCCCAGTATTAATATTTTTTTAAATACATATTTAAATTGTGGTTAAACAGTCAATAAGCATCCTACTTAAATCTAAATGAACAATAGTTATTACAATCTAGAATTACGTTTTGGCTCTTTTATGAAACTTTTGCTCTTTTCTTCATCTGCCATTATCATTTTCATTTAATATTTAGTAAATGCTATTTTATCTATAGTGTGAGTGTCCACTATACATTTTTGCTTTGTAGATACAATGTAGTTTACATTAAAAAATGAGTAGAATGAAATGTTTATGACCAAGTGCAGTGATACTTGGGAATCCCAGCACTTGGAAGGCCGAGGTAGGAAGACTTCTTTGAGTGTGAGTCCAGTTCTGCTTCTGTGGTTTTAGTGTGTGCAATGAATCTTTTCTTTATAATTTTAAATCCCCCCATTTTTAGACATTGATTAGAATTTGTCTTCATGAAAAAGTGCTTTTTATTTGAATCTTTGTGGAGATCTTTAAGCTTCATGGAACTGAATGTCTATACTTTCTCATATGTTGGAGGTTTTTCTTTTTTTATTTCTTAAAATAAGTTTTCTGTACATTTTTCTCTCTTTTTTTTAGACTTCTTTAATGTGTGCTTTTTAATAGTGTCCTATATTTCCTGTCAGCTTTCTTTATCTTTTTCTGTTGTTTTGGTTCCTGACTTGTCTTAAACTTACATACTATTTCCTCTGAGCAATCTGCTATTATATTCCTTTTATACATTCCATCTCATTCTTTGAATTTTTTACCTAGAGAATACTTATTTCTTTAGTAAAATTTCATCTTTATTGAAAATTTAATTCTATTAATGTGATATTTCTATAATCTCATTTAGCTTTTTATCAGTAACACCTAGTAGTATTTAACTTATTTAAAACAATTATTTTAATTTTTTTTTCACAGGCAGGTTACACATCTCCATTTGTCTAGGGCTGGTTAACGGAACATTATTATGTTCCTTTGGTGGTATCAGATTTTCTTATTTTTTTGTGGCCTATGAAATTTTGCATTGGTGTCTTCAGAGTTGAGTAAGGCAGCCCCTTGAGTCTTTACTACCTGCATTCTGAGAAAACACTTTTGCCAATTAACTTGGTTAGACTATCTGAGGCTTTTTGAGATTTTTGAGAATTTTTTTGTCTTTTTGAGGCAGGGTCTCGCTATGCAGTTCAAGTGGGCCTTGGGCTCACTTTAGTAGCCCAGGCTGGTCTCGAACTCACACCAATCCTCCTGCCTCAGCCTCCCAAGTATTGGGATTGATTACAGGCATGCACCACTATGCCTGTTTTTTTTTTTTTTTTTTTTTTTTTTTTTAAATTTTTTTTTTTTTTTTTTTTTTTTTTTTTTTTTTTTTTTTTTTTTTTTTTTTTTTTTTGAGAAATTTTATTTATTTTTTATTTTTTTCTTGTTTCAGAACCTTTGTTTATTTACTCATTTTTATGGCTGGCTCAGCCTGCCCCGAGGGCAGGGCTGGTGCAGCATGTGGTGCCTGGGATTGAACCGTGATCCCTGAAGCCACCCAAGCTTTCCCAAGCAGGCGCTTTAGACCACTGAACCATCCTGCTGGGCCCCTTTTTTTGAGAACTTTTATGTGGATATAGGCTCTCCACATGACTTTTTCCTTGAGGGGTGGATTCTTAGAATTGTATTTTTCCTGTCAACCTTTCAAATGTGGGTTGAATGCCAAGAGATTTCTGTTTGCTTTCTACAGCCTAGTGCCCCACTTTGCTCCTTGCTCTTTGCCTGTGGAGTCAAGCTGTTTGTATGCACGAAACAATATAGTTGTTAACCAAAAGGACATAATTAGAGAGACAGCCTGACTGGGAAGGACAGGAAGTATGCAGAATGCTTGGGATGACCATAAACCCACTAATGGTGGAGGTAGGAATTCAGCAGGAGTGTTTCTCATATGGTAGTGGGAGTAATCCTCATGAAGACTCTGTTGCAGTAACAGTGTCCACAGCCTCTTCTCTGACTCTAGCATTATGAAAACACAGCATGCTACTCACATCAATAATACGGATAAGGCAAGGATGAAATGTGCTTTTGGAAGGAGACAGTAGTCCTCATGGCTTGGATAGCCATATGCTCACCCTGTGTGCTCATCCTTTCAGGTGTGAGTAGTTACGTACAAATGATTTCTTGGCAATGAGCTTTGCTGCCTTAGAGCAGAAGTCATATAGTTAAAGTGAAAGTGTTCTTCACTTCTTCAGTGCACCTATCATCAAATTATTCTGCACTACTAATGACTCATTCTACTTAGAGTTTTACTAGAGGAACAGATGTAATACAAGGAACAAATATAACACAACGTGTTCCAGTCCTAGAGTCAGATAGGGAAGTGTGCTAATAGCATCTGCACACTGCCAACTGAAGGATTCAATCTCAAGGCTTTTATATGCCCTGCAGTATTCCATCACTACCAGTCTCTGCTGGTTTTAACCGGTTTCTACCGGTTCCTGGTAGTCTCTAATGGTCAGTCATTGTGCCTGAAAAGAAAGGCAGAAGAATCTGCTACGGAAAGCTGAAGGGTCCAAACTAGAGGCTGAGGAGTCTGTGCAGGAAGCCAGGAGATAAAGTCCAAACTGAGTTATTCTGGGGCAGGGCCCTCATGGCTCACAGCCAAATCGATAAAATGTATTGACCACCAGGCATCCAGCCAAGTTGACACAATGTATCAACCATTACATGACTGAAACTCTTTTATGGAACTCCTCTCATGGAGGAGTTCTCAGTCCTAGCTAGCTGTCTAAGTCAATGTTTCCTCAGATGATGAAGAGTGGAAAGCTTCTATTCTACCATCTTGATGATACCACTCTCTTCTCAAGAGCAACTATTAAGAGAAGCAACTCCTGTTGGGGCTGAGGATATAGCTTGGTGGTATAAGTGCCTGCCTGGCAAACAAAGGCTCCTGAGCTTGATCTCCAGTGGCTTTCACAGAGAGCAAACTGGTCAAGCAACAGCTGTGACTCATCCAGAAGGCTGACACTGACACAGTTCTACAAAGTGCTGCACATGGTTCAAAGTAAATCCTGAGGGGACCTGATGGACCTTGGGAGATACAAAAGTTAGATGTTTTGTTATGCAGGTCTTGCTTTAACTTGCCCTAAACTACCCAGCAGAAAAGTTTGACCATGAAGCATAAAACTTAAAGCTAAATTAGTATGCTGAGCTATAAAAGGCTTAAATTAACAGCTTCTGGCATTGCCAGTTCTGCCAATACCCCACTGCAATTATGGAATAGTGGACTATGTATACAACTACTTTCTCTTAGTTCAATGAGAAGAAATTTTTGTACCAACATTGATTAGAAAAATCATCATATCTACACCCTGTGCTCTGTGTAACTACTAGGAGGACAACAATATGCATTGTATTAATTATTGGGAATGTACTACCATCATGTTTTTGAAAATGTCACATTGTTATTTCTTATTAAAAGAAAAAAAAATAAAAAAGAATAGTAACTATAAAGAGAAGCAAGCCCTTAGCTCTTAGTGCTATGAAATTTCCATATTTAGAACAAACTAAAGATAGTTTATCATTATTCTGCTATGTCTATCAATTTTCTGTGAGCTTATATAGCTTAAGTAAGTCTTGATGGCTTGATTATAAGTCTTGTCTGTTGTGGAATTTAAGATATTGGAATTTCAGTGACATAATAATTGATGATAACAGTAAAATATTGAGGCAAAACTATATTTTGAATTGGCAGCAAATATGTAAATGGAAAGAAGAAAAAGTCTGATGATTAAATTTTCCTTTGGATGAATGCATAGTTCTCAGTTACATTGGATGCTTATTTTGAGCCATAGTTTACTTTGCTAGAAACTTTTATTTTACTGTCAGAAAGAAAAGACAGCCTCTTTGATTGATGGCCAGAAGTTTGAAAGAGTCTATAGGAAAAGAAACAAAACTACTAAGTCAATGGATCTATTATTTTAGATTTTTAAGTGTAATACTTAATTTCTACAAGTAAACATTTAATAAATGGACTCTAAACCCTGAGATTATTATCTTCATGTTATGATAGAAACACAGGGCCAGGAAGATGGCTCAGTAGCATAAGTACCTGCCTGGAAAGTGGAAGGTTGTGAGTTCAATCGTCAGTATGAAAAAAAACCATGGAATTGTAAACAATGAAGACACGTTTGCAAGACAAAAATGCAATTTGGAAATAAAATCTAGCAGAGGAAAAACTTATCCTAAATCTCTTAGTGGAATTTTTATAGTTTCTATGTAGAGTATCATGTGATCTGCAAATAATGATAATTTAACTTTCTTTTTCCCTGTCATTATTCTTTTTATTATTTTCTCTTGTCTAATTTCTCTGACTATTGTTTCTGGAACTATAGAACAGGAATGGTGACAGTAGTTTCTATCTTGTTTCTGAGTTTAAAGTTAAGGTTTTCAATTGTTGTCCATTTAGTTTGATGTTGACTTTTGGTTTGCTATAGATGGCTTTTATCAGGTTGAGATAAAGACCATCTATTCTGATTGTCAGTAGGGTTTTTATTATAGAATGAATGTTGGACTTTGATGAATGCCTTTCCGCATCTACTGAGAAGACTGTTTGATTTTTTTCCCTTGGCTCTGTTAATCTGGTGCATTACCTTTATGGTTTTGCATGTATTAAACTATCCCTGCATTCCTGGGGTGAATCTCACTTGGACATTACATATAATCTTCTTGATGATGTGCTGCATTCTGTTCGCGAGTATTTTACTGAGGACTTTTGCATTTATCTTGGATGTTTCTCTAGTATCAGAGTAATATTGCCTCCAAGAATGATTTTGGGAGAATCGCTTCCCTTTCAATTTCATAGCAGAGTTTGAGAAGAGGAGGCATTGGATCTTCTCTTTATTATTTGCAGAATTCAGCTGTGAATCTATGAGGACCTGGGCTTTTCTTTGTTGGTGTGTTTTTTCTTTTCATTTTGATTAACTGATATCCAGTTATTAAGAATTTTTATATCATCTTGATTTAGCTTTGGTAGTTCATATGTATGTAGGAATCTGTCCATTTGTTTTTCCATCCTCTGAGAGTAAAGATTTTTTAGGTAGGTACTGATGATCTTCTTAATTGCTATAGAGTCTGTAATGATTTTACCATCTTCTTTCTCTATTGCTTGAATTTGAGTTTTTTCTTTCTTTTCTTTGATGTTGACTAGTTCTGATGTTTATAATTTTTTGCGTTTTTTAGGCTTTGGGCTTTACTAGCTTTTTTTGGGGTGTGCAGTACACCATTGTTTATTTGAACCTCTTTGGTTTCTACTTCTTCCTTCCTTCCTTCCTTCCTTCCTTCCTTCCTTCCTTCCTTCCTTCCTTCCTCCCTCCCTCCCTCCTTCCTTCCTTCCCTCCGTCCCGCCCTTCCTCCTTCCTTCTTTCCTTCCTTCCTTCCTTGAGGTAACGGGTATTGAGCTCAGGCCCTTTCACTTGCCTGGCAAGTGCTTATTCTACTGAGTTATCTCCCCAGTGCCCTCTTCTGTTTTCTTGATGTGAGAATTTACTGCCATAAATTTCCCTCTTAAGACAGCTTTCATTGCATCCCACAGGTTCTGTTGAGTTGTATCTACTGTTTTGTATGACTGTGAATATTGTTTGATTTCTTTTCTAACTTCATCTTTAACCTATCGATTATTCAGGAGGATGTTATTTAGTTTCCATGTGTTTATAGAGTTTTTGCTGTTTCTTTTATCATTGTACTGTACATAGGTAGTATGATCTGGATAATTTTGATGCCTTTACACTTATTTAAGCATGTTTCAAGTACTAATATATGGTCTAGTTTGTAGAACGTCCCATTTGCAACTGAGAAGAATGTGTGTTCAGATGTTGTTGGGTGGAACACTCTATAAAGGTCTACTACATCAATTTCTTAAGTTTGGGGTTAGTTCTGCTATTTCTTTGCTATTTTTTTTTTTGCTTAGCTGATTTATCTTGTTTTGTAAAAAGTGTGCTAAAGTTCTCCAGTACAAAGATATTACCGTTCATTTTATTTTTCATATCTGTTAAAATTTGTCTCATATAGTTGGGTGCTCCTGTATTGGGGGCATATATATTTATAATTGTTATTTCTTCCTCTTGCAGTTTCTCCATAACAAGTACGTAGTGACCTTTTTATCTCTTTTAATCACCCTTAGTTTGAAGTCAAGATTGTCAGTAACCAGAATAGCTGTCCTTTTTTCTGGGTTCCTGTCACATGGAGTATTATTTTCCATCCTTTGGCAGTTTATGGATTTCTTTTTGAATTAAATGTGTTTTTTTGCATATAACATATTGTTCAATTTTGTTTCTTTATGCACTGTACCAGTCTACTTCTTTTGATTAGTGAATTTAGGACACTTACATGAATGGTTATAATAAATGTTTATTGGCTTATGTTTGTCAAGTCATTTTCCTACCATAGGATCCCTTCTCTTCCCCTCTGCTTAATTGTTTGCTCTGCTTGGTAGTTCATTTTTGTTGTTGTTCTTGAAGTTATAGTCATTTTTTTCTTTTTATAAAGTATTTGTCAGTATTTGTTGTAGGGTTGCTTTGGTGGTCATGACTCTCTTCAATTGTTGTTTATCGTGGCAGTATCTTATCTCTCCTTTAAATGTGATTGTAAGTTCTTCAAGGTACATCAGTCTGGGTTGGTAGCTGTTTTCTTTTGGGACCTGAAATATTTCAGTCCAAGCTCTTCTTGATTTGATGATCTGTGTCAAGAAATTTGCTGTAAATCTAATAATAGGCCTTCCATTATAGGTTACTCTAACAGATTTTAATATTCTATTCTTTTGCCAATTTTTAAAAATTATTATTGTGCGTCTGGGTGTAGACTTATTTTGATTGTGGTTAATTGGAGTTCTATTTGCCTCAGTTAGTGTATGTCATATACTTTTCCCATGCTTGGAAAATTTTCTGCTACCACTTCTGCAAACAGTCGTTTTATGTCCTTTGTGTTAAGTGCATCTGTTTTGTTCATACCTGTTAGTCTTATATTATTTTTCTTTTCATCATCTTGCAACTCCTGCTTTGTTATTTCTCAATTCCTCGTAAGTTTTAAGAGATCTTTCCTTTTGTGTTCAGTAGCTACAATGTTATTTTCAGGGTCTGAAATTCTATTCTAAGATTACTTCAAACAGTTTTGCTAGCTTGTAATGCAATTCTTACTGTCCTGGATGTCTGTTTGAGTCGTGTTTCACGCATTCTAATAGTTTTCTGTATTGTTTCGACATCAGATCTTAATATTGTTTGGTTTATAGCATGTAATGTATTTTGAGTGTAGCTATACTGAAATATAAATATTTAATAAAGGAAGTTATATCAAAGACATTTAACTTATATTTCAGTAAGAAAATGATAATTGAGAAATTAGTTGTATTAAAATCATTTGGACAATAAAATGGAATTATTATGTTAAAGTATAATTCAGAGTCATATTTAAGAGTTGTTTGTACATATTGTTTCACTAATTCAAAATAGCACATTTCAAATATTTTTGCATAACTACTACACAACTTGTTTAGTATTATTATAGTCATGCTACCTAAATAGAATATTAGGTTGAAGTTTTAAGAAATTCATATAAAATAGCGAAAGAAACTTATGATTTATGCTATAGCAGTATTTTACAAGAACCAAACTGCTTCTTTTTTTTTTTTTTGATTTAAAGCTAAATAATACACAAATTCAATAGAAGGTTTTCACCTATGGTCTTTTAAATATCTATGCATCTTTATTTGTACATAACTTAAGGCACTTGTCAACCCTTCATTTTTGTACTTTTATTTGGTATGTATATAACTCTAACTTAAATAAATTACGTTGTTGCATTGCCAGTTACACAAAAATTCAATGCATCTTTTTTGTAAAGAGTAATTTACTGAGGGGCCTGGCAGGATGGCTCAGTGGTCTAAAGCGCCTGCTTAGGAAAGCTTGGGTGGCTGCAGGGACCGCAGTTTGATCCCCAGCACCACACGCTGCGCCAGCCCTGCCCTTAGGGCAAGCTGAGCCAGCCGTAAAACTAAATAAACAAACAAAAGTTCTGAAACAAGAAAAAATAATAAATAAATAAAATTAAAATAAAAGTAATCTACTGAGCAGACAGTTCATGCATTTCTTATATTTTATGACTTCTTTTTTCTTGACCCTTCTATTGCTTTGATAAAAAAATGAATATTTTTCTCTGGTAGAGGTAAAAAACATTTTTTTTTTTTTTTTTTTTTTACTGTAATGTGAAAGATGGTTATAGATAGAGTAGCAGCTAAAAAGGCGATTTTATATGTGACAGTTTTGTAGTTTCCACCCTGGTTCTGCCAATGATACATTCCATTGTGCTTCTGTATATTCAAGAATTTTACATATAAGATGCACCTCAAAATCGGATTAGTTAAAACCTGAACATTTTCAGATCGTTATCAGGCAAATTCTTACTTAGCTAGATCATCAAACTTCTGCCATACAATAGTTAAAGGAATGCTAGCAAAAACTAAGAAGAATTTCTCTTCATTAAATTTTCAATTAAAAATAATATTTAGATGAAGTGAAACATTCATTCTCATTGAAAATGTGTATTGTTATAATCATTTTCTTTGCTTATATTTTATCAGAAGCTAACTGTGCACATTAATAATTTTGCAAATGTATTTTTTGAAATAGAAAGCCAACTTTTAGCCACATCACAATGAAGGAACACTTTGAAATTATAAAGTTATTAATAAGGTTGAAAGAAAATTTAAAGGCATGAGAACTATTCATAATATGACATTTAGCATGAGAATAAAACAGGATTAAATTCTGTGTATTACTAAGTTTTTAAAAAAATATACAAGATGATGGAAACATTAATTTTCAGAGCTGAAAATATTATAGATTACAAATAGTATAGTGTACATTATATTTGTAATATAATATTACAAATATTACTGTACTTAACAAAGTATTTTAAATTTTAAAACCATGTGCTGTAATTCATGAAGATCAACAAATAATAAATTACTTGAACCCTTAAATACTTTTTTATTTAAATATTATTGTCTTGGGTAAATAATCTGAGCATTTTGTCGTTATAATCCTATACTGATTCACATGATCAATAAAGGTTTGAAAAGTGAGGTCATTATAGTGAATACATGCATCTGAAGTCACTACTTCAGTCATATATTATTAAATCAAATTTTATGTAATTTCTATCAGTACTATTAAATCAAAGTAGTACAAATGGGTCACAATATGCCACTTTCTACCTATGGATTTGCCTGTGCTAGGGATTTCAAATAAAGAAAATCATAAACTAAGTAGCTCACATTTAGCATCTTAGGATAGGGCTGCCATTCACCCCTATTGTGTAGCGTTCTAGTGTTTTATTCCTTTATGATGCAGAATGGTAACTCATTTTGCTTACCTACATACTAACTGATAAACTTTTAGGTAGTTTCCAGTTTAAAACTATTATGAATAAAGCTTAGATGAATATTCATTGTACATGTCTTTGTGTGAACATATGTTTTAAATTCATTTGGAGGGTTTACAAAGTACAATTGCTGGATTGTATGATAGATGAAATTTTAAACTACATAAATTACTGTCAGGATGATTTTGAAGCTGCATCAGTTCAGAATATTTTTAATTCTGTCAGTAATGAACAAAGGTTACAGCTTTCCTGCACTTTCTTTAATACATAGGCATTTCTAGTCTTTTTGCTCATAGCCATTACATTGAATGTGTGGTGTTATGCCATCCCTAACGACTAATGTGTATGTTTTTATTTATTTATCATTCATTCCTCTATGATCTTTGGTGGATAGTTGCTGAAATCGTTTACTTGAAAAATTTGATTTTTTCTTGAGTTGCAATACTCCGATAAATTTTTGATCAAATGCATAATTTCGGAACATTTTTCCTAGTCTTTGGCTTGTCGTTTCATTTTCTTCAATTCTTTAAAATGTATTTCCTTTCCCTTATCTTTTTGTATTTAATCTTCTTTTCTGTTACAGATAGTATATTTTATGTTATTAAATGGTATAAATTTGTTTCTAAGCACCATAGAAAGCAATACATTTGACTTTTTTATTCAGTTAAAATAATTTTGTGATTTCTTTTTTGATCCATGAATTATTTAGTAGTATGTTGCTTAATTTTCAAGTGTTTGTTGATTTTTCAGATTTCTTTCTGATTTTAATTGGTGATTTAACTTTCTTATGGTTGGGAAGCAAAAAGTCAGTGTATCTAAATGAAGGAGAACTTGTTTTGTATCTTTACGTTTTGTCCTAAGGAATATTTCATGTGTGTTTTCAAAATATATGCATTCATAGCCATGTGAGTGGGGGGGCAGTGCATGCCTGTCATCCTAACACTTGGGATGCTGAAGCAGGAGGATCACCAGGAGTGTGAGACCAGTGGGGCCTACTTAGTGAATTCCAGGCCAGGTTGAACTAACAAACAAACAAACAAATAAATAGGCATAGTGGGACCTTGTCTAAAAAGACATAAATAAATAAATAAAATGCTATGAAGACAATGTGCATTGTATTAATCATTGTGGCTCTCCTATTAACGTATTTTGAAACTCTCAATGTGTTTTCTTATTAAAAGTAATAAAAATAAAAAAACGAATTGTATTACATACATGCACCAGTTTCCTATAGTGAATATAATAATCATTAGGTAACACAAACCTGTGCTAATAAAAAAGAGCAGGCAAGAAGTATAAAATAAAAAAAATAAGCAACTTCTCTAAATTATCCTGTAAACATTTACAGTTTTGGTTGTCTTTCATTTATGCCTGTGGATTTATTCAAGCAGTGAGTTTCTGTCATCTGATGATGGATCTGTTTTGTTAGAATGCATTATGAATCCAAACTGCTTTAAGATCTACTCTTGGCTTTATGTTCTGTGTGGCCATTTCTTCTCTTTTCTTTCTTTTTTATGTTGGCATTATTTATAGCCTCATGACAGGCAAGGAGTGTGCCAGTAGTTTCCCATCTCTGTGTCCACGCTATGCATGTGTTTAGCCCCATAGAGGGTGTTGTTTATGCAGTTAGCACCATCCTCCTAGAGCAGCGCTGCACATCACACTGACCTCCCTGTGGTTACTTGACAGAATTTCCATGCCTGAATGCTGCACATTTTTGTTAGTATTTTATATTACATTTTAGCAGGGTTTTAAATCATAAATGCATCTTAGATCACTGGATCCATTTGCTGGTTTCCAGAGAAATGATTCTCTTTTTCTTTTCTCTCTCTCTCTCTCTTTTTTTTTTTTTTTTGTAATTTAGCTTTTTAGTATTTTTTAGAGGAAGAATTCATCACACTCTTTATTCAGTCTGTACTCAGAAGCCTCACAGAGTAACTGTTCTGGAGGAACAGGAGGAATGGTGCCTAGGGAGAGAACTCACCCAAGTTAGAACACAGTTTGTTCCAACATGCCTGTCTAAAGCATTTCTGTCAGATGCAACCAGTCATTAACAGAGGACCTAGAACCTAGCAAAAAGAAAGATGAATCATTTATATATAAAGAAGATGAAGAAAGTACCTAGGCCAAGTAAGAAAGAAGCATTAGAATAAAAATCATTTATAAACCTCAACTTTGCTATGGAGAATTCTTTAAAATATGTGATTGCATATTTTGGGGGACAGGTCAATGATGAAAACAGTGTTTCATTTTTTGAAATGAGAATTGGATTTGACATTGTCAGTTAAATGTTGCCAGAAGTTTTGGATTCATGGAATGATTCAGCTTGTGTGAGTCTATGAAGTTGTGTTCTTAATAACAAGCTCACTTTTGTTTTGCCTTTTTTGTGAATCTAAATCTTTAAGGAGATCTGACTGCAATTTTGCTTTATCTACCTCTTAGGGATATTTTGATGATTAATATTTATTTTTCAATTTAGTCCTCACTAAGTCTCTGAGAAGAATGTGTAACTCTGTTAATAGACATAAACATTATATAAAACATCTGTATCTTTTGAATATTTACTTAAATATTAAATTAAAAGTAAAAATTATTTACTTTTTGTAAAGCAGGCTAAAATAAGGGAATGTTCAAAAGTCACTAAGCAATATATATATATATATATATATATATATATATATATATACCTTTAGAGCAGTTGTAAACTATTTATAGGAGAGAAAGCTGAAAACTATGCAACTAAAAAAGTGAGAAATTATAATGCCTAGAGAAGAATAAGGACAAAAATGGCCAAGCCAATAAAATCATTTCAAGAGGGGAGCTAAATACCAAGCACAAGTGCTCTTTTCCCTATGATGAGGTTACAGCCTGATAAACCCATTGTTATGTTGAGAGTACCACAGGTTGAACATATATTTACGGTGAATAGTGCTGGTGATTCCTCTTACAGCTGTGTGGCTGATGGAGCTACAGCTCGTTGCAGCTGTCCAGCACCATGAAAGTTTATTGTACCACATATTGACATCCTAGGAATATCAAGAAAATAAAAATTCAAAATTTCCACCTAATGTGGGTCAGTTACAGTGTTATAAAGGAAAACACCTTAAATTTAGCCACTGTTAAGTTGGGGATAGTTTCTACCATACAAACCATGAAAAGTGGGGAAAAGAAAGAACTCAACTCTGGCTAGTAGAAAGTATGATGTAGATCTCTAATCTTTTACCTGACTTAAATTGTCAAAATCTGAAAGCCTATCCCAAAATACCAGCTTCATAAAGTTAATTGAAATGAAGATTTTTCAAATGAAAAGCAAGGGTTGGCATATGATACACATGGACTTTTTGACTTCTCACTGGAAATGGCAATTCAGGCTTATGGTACTATGAGAACATCTTTTGTGTTTAAAAGTTGAGTTAACCTTTCACAGTGATTAAACGATTGGAAAAATGTGTCTGTGGTGTCTCTTTTGATTGGTATTAATTATCTACTGGTAAAGATTTGTCAACTTAAAACAGCACACAGTGACTTCCTGTTTTGGTTTTAGCATGTAGAGAGCCTCTAAGTTGTCACTCTGATCCTTACAACGATGACAAAAGTTGGGCAAAGCAAAAATCAAAATTTTCTTAGATATGTCAGAAAACAGTTCATATGGCAAATTGGTACTTGGAAATTTGGACTGACAGATAAAGCCAGAAGGGCGCATTTAACAAAAGATGCTATAGCATGGCATGCATTATGAAGAACCCTTAAGTGATCATTTTTAATGAGTTGCTAGAGACTGAATGTACAAAGCACTCTGACTTTAGAGAGATGCCAAGATTTCAGAAGTTTTGCCTCTAGGAATCCTACCAAGCTGTCATGGTGAAGACCTGACAGGAGGGATACATCTTGTGATATACAGAGCCTTATCCACACCACAGGTCCTGTCTCCAACCTGAAAAACTACGGCTCTGATCTAAAAGGACTTTCATCTTCCTCCTGCCCCTTCTAGATTTCCTGTCTTACCTCTGGTCAAAGAAGCTACAGGAAGAAACACTTAGGAAGCTCACTGGCCCAAAACACAAGGCCGCAAGTATACAGTTCTAACTGGTATATTACAGAGTTCTCCTTTTCCACATTTGGCTAAGACTATGCCAATAGGACTCTGGAGGGGATGGTACTTGAAATTCTGAGAGACATAGAAACTGTATCTGAGGAGTACTTAGGAAATCCCAAGGTCAAGGAGTGGGGCAAAATTGAAAAACATTAGCTTCTGGGCTTCTATAAATATGACAAATATTAAATAAAGCCCAGTTAACAGCCAGCTTTATACAAATCTTCAAGTTAAAGGCCTAGTTACCCCAGTTACTATTGATTTGTGACAACCTGTTTGCCAAGATCAGAAAGTATATGAAAGAAAAATAAAAGTTACAAGAGCCCCAAAACACATTAGAATCAGATTTGGATATGATACAGATGTGAGAGTTAACAACAAAATTTAATGAACTGTGATTACTATATATATATATATATATATATATATATATATATATATATGTATATATTACCTTACTATATAATATGTATAGTAATATATATATTACTATTTATATAATG
The DNA here is from genome assembly GCA_004027025.1 of Myocastor coypus. Lineage (NCBI taxonomy): Eukaryota > Metazoa > Chordata > Mammalia > Rodentia > Myocastoridae > Myocastor > Myocastor coypus. Next base: position 30,948 of record PVJA010016695.1, read on the forward strand.
AAGAAGGTAGATGAAATGCAAGAATAGATAGGTGATGGTACCAGATGAAAACTTTAAGGTTAGATCAAAAGGAAATGTTGGAAATAAAAAGTATGAACAGAAATAAAGAATACCTTTAATGAATTCATTAGAGAAATTGGCACATTTAAGAGACCAATGAACTTAAGAATAGAGGTATATAAGTTTCCCAAACTGAGGTGAAAAAGAAAAACAGAATTGTAACAGATGTAGGGAACTATGGAAAACTGCAGAAAGGTGTAGCATAAGGTATAACAAACATAGCATACTATACAAAGACAAATGGAGCAGAGGAAATATTTGATGTAATAATGTTCAAAAAGTTTCCACAACTGATGAGAGATTCTATACCACAGATCCAGGAAGTTCAATGCTTGCCCAGCAGACCAGATGCCAAAAAACAACCAAGCAACCAAAAACCAAAACCTGAAATAATAATGTATTGTGACTGTACAAAACTAAAGACAAAGAGGTGATACTGAGGTCAGTCAAATAACAGCCATCATCACAACTGCCACCATCAGTGTCACCTGCCTAGAGAGAAACAATGGGTAGAGTCATATGGGCCTGCTCTTCAGAAACCTAATAAACATGGTGAGAATAAAGGAAAAAAATATGTAAATCTTGAAGAAAAACTAGAGTGCTATATCCATTAATATTATCCTTCAAAACTAAATCATAAAGATTTTTTTTTTTTTTGAGAGAAAAAGATTTCTGCCCTGTAAGAGATGTTAAAAAAAAAAAAAAAAAAGTTCCTGCGTGGATGATACAACGATGTGGGAGAATCCAGAATCCATATAAAAGAAAGTGAAGATAAAGTTATTTCATTCTTAATTAATCTAGAAGAAATTATTTAAAGTAGCAATAGCACACACAAAGTAGAATACTATTATTTAGAACTGGGCTTCTATTAAAAATGTACTTTTCCAACTTTAGGACAAATACTTAAAGAACTTTTAAAGAAGTTAAACTGTAAGAGAGAATGTCTGTCCTCAGTTTTTTCATTAGTGCATGTAGGGTGACTTCTACCAGTCAGTCCTATATAATTTGTATGGGGCAGGAGGGGTGGTCTTTTGTTACATTACCAATAGGAGGATACCACCTTAGTAATAGTAAGAGAGTGGTATTATCTTAGTAATACTAATTATAATACAGTGACAAGCCCTATTTACCATCAAAGTGGAAGGCACTACAGAAGTGTGAATAGCAAAGAGGGAGATTATTAGAGCCACTCTAGGTCTCTCTTCCCCATCCACTGCTGTTAGATTTGAGGACCTTTTTCTATAGAAGATGTCGTTGATTATGGCACCACTTACTATATCCGGCTAAGAAGAAATAGCTCGACGAGTAACAAATGTTTCTTACTACTTTTTCATCTTTAGTTTTCATTTCCTACTTTTATTTTTCTTGATCTTCCAGGTACCTTGTTAAAGTTTATATCTAGATGTTCTCCCAAAACTTCATACACTCATAGGTAGAGCTTTTGGGAAGTCATCATGTTATGGGTGTGATGCTCATCATTAGATTAGCCCACTGAGGGCTAATTAGCTGAGGGTGACTTTTGTGGGGAAAGCCTGGTGGAAAGAGCTGAGTCACTGTGGGTGTGGCCTGGGATGGAGATAGTTACATATTTATTCTTCCTCCTCCCTTAGCCCCTCCTCTGCCTCCTGCCTGCTGAGCCATGGACAATTTCTCCTTTGGCTTCTCCCTCTTCCATGCCAACCAGCCAACTATGGATTGAAACCTCTACAAATGCTGATGCACAATAAACCTCTTCTCCTTTAACTTGTAGGTGGCAGGTATTTCGTCCTACTGAAAAGAAAGGAAATAAGACAAACCCAGAAGTCAGCAGTTTTAACTACCTGGGCTACATTTTCTTCCCTATGCGATTCACCAGTTTTTTTTTTTTTTTTTTTCAGAATTTTATTTATTTTTATTTTTTTTCTTGTTTCAGAACTTTTGTTTGTTTGTTTATTTATTTTTATGGCCGGCTCAGCCAGGGCAGGGCTAGCACAGCATGTGGTGCCGGGGATCGAACCATGGTCCCTGCAGCCGCCCAAGCTTTCCTAAGCAGGCGGTTTAGACCACTGAGCCATCCTGCCGGGCCCAGTGTCTTTGCAGTTTTATTTATTTATTTATTTATTTATTTATTTATTTATTTATTTATTTATTTTGGTGGGACTGGGGTTTGAACTCATGACCTTGTACTTGCCAGGCAGGCACTTGTGCCACTCAGCTATCTCCCCAGTTCCCTCACCAGTCTTTATCTTCATGTTTTCTCTCTCGTATTTGGCTTAGTTGAGAGGGAATAGCTTCTCTCTTTCCAAGTGACATGTACTATTATGCATCCATTTTTCTTTGTACTGTCAAGTGCTTGACTCACTATAATCTGCTAATGTAATTACATTTTCATACATGAAATTTTCCCTTCTGTCCATATAGTTTATTTATTATTTAACATTTAAATGCCTTGCACAGTATTTGAGTCACTGACTGCATTTTCTCACTTCTCTCTTCCACTGAGTACTATCCAGCTCTTATTTTCAAATGTTCTCTTTTTTTTTTTTGTTTGCACATTACTGTTAGATCCAGTGATTTGTCAATGTTTAGTCTTACTAACATTTGTCCCTTATTACTTTTGTCCTTCACTGTCATTACAATTTCTCAAGTGGTTTCTCATTTCCCATTTGTTCTCATCCCAAACTGTCTTAGACACCCAGCTTAGTAAGCTGTATTCAACTTTCCTCATGTCTCCTGGTCCCTAAAACAACTAAGCTAAATAGAAAAGTTTTAGTGATTGAATATTAATAATATCACAAATATTGTCCAATGTAATTATTTCAGAAATAATTACCCATTACCACATAATTGTAGATGTGATATTTTGTTTCTTTGCTGATTGTTATAGATGCTCTGAAATAGAATTCTACTCTGGCAGATGGACAAATTTTTACTCTCCTGACGCTAAAATTAGCAATGTGCACTAAAGAAATATTATTTTCAACTTTTCTCCATATCTCTTATTAGAAAAATAAAGTGTTATTTGGTCTTGAAGTATTTTTGCCATTCAAAGAAAAAAGAAAACCCTCCATGTTTTAACAGCCAAATATTTTGTAGTAGACGTGGTCTACTGACATTTCCATATCCTCTGGTCCAAATTAATGATACATCTGTGAAATAAAAAGTCAACTGCCTAAGTATACAAGTGACAATTCTGTTTAATCAGGTCACCCTAGTTTCACATTGACTCTGTTCTACATTTGCTTCCCAAGTTAGAGGTAATGTTGACTTTTCTGAAAGAAGTAGATTTGATATTTAAAAAATTAATTCTCTATTAAACATGAGACATTTTCCTGCTCTTCAGACTAATGTTGAGAGTTTAAAGTAGCTGTACCAACATAATCTTCTGTCAGTTTGAACAGAGACATGGTAATCCACCTGACATTAGTTCAGTTAAGTTATATTCTTATAAGCAATCTAGAGGAAAGCTGTCAGAAAATACTTACCATAAATGAAATACAGCTGCCAAGCTATATTTTTCATACTTTCAGATGTAGAGGAGATGTATTCTTAGTGGGTGCCAAATATACTTTTATTATT